>VWZF01001683.1:0-199469 GCA_013396755.1 Sclerurus mexicanus | reverse complement strand
GAAGGGAAGGGAAGGGAAGGGAAGGGAAGGGAAGAAGTTGGATTTGTCAGGCTTAAGTGAAGGGCTTTCCCTGTATACATAAAAGGGGCTCTTCTATGACTACCAATCAGATGCACAAAGCAATCTCCCTCTTTCTCTCTTTTCTTGGCAATTTTATATTTGGCACTCTTCTCTTTTCCTCCCTCAGTTTATTAAAGCTGAATGCTTTTTTTAAATCTTGACTTTGCTCACCTCAGCACATTCCTCTGATGCTTAGCACATCCAAATGTATTCTAGCTGCATTTGGCTAAACTTTGCAAGTTTTATTGGGATTTGGCAGTATGGGGAAAGGCTATATTTGAATGCATTTTCATTTAGGTATTTCTCTTTAACCCTCATTTACAGTATACATGAATTGTTGTTATTCTTCAATGCCCGTTGTAACCAAATGCTCTTGATCCACCATGTTCCACAGGTGTTCTTAAAGCACAAGTATGAGGTATCTGTCCTGACACAGTGATGATGGGGATTGATTTGCATTAGGTGAAATTAAGCAGTTAGAACATATTTGTTTATCTTAAAGTTTGACTTAAAGATGTTTTCTAATTTTTTCCTCATTGAAATATCAATATAAAGTTTGTGTATTTGTTCATTCATACATTGCATATCACATCATACTATAAATTGTAATGCAACATTGTTAAACATATTGCCATTATAATCTAGATAATATACAGTATAAAAACTTCTTGCATAAGTATTCACATAAGAATTATGTAAAAATTGCTACTAAGGGTTTTGCAAAGGTTATCTGTGAATATTATCACCTACTCAACTGTACTTAATCCTGGGTGTTTAAGTGGCTATGTAAGAAAAAAAAGAGACTTCTCCATAGGAAAAGCTTCTAGGTCTAGGGAACTAACTACTCACTTTTATTGAAAAACAAATATATACATACACACATATATATATATTAGATCAGTGTTTTCCACTTCATTTGACAGCACACATATGTCATTCTGTGTCTGATTATTTTTCTTCAGTATTATTTTTTTAATTTCTTTATCTTGTAGGCATGAATTCTAATTAAAAAAAGATGTTGTTCTTAACTCTTCTGCAGAAATACCCTATATTCTTTTAGTTATTCTGTCTTGAATACTTATTATTCTACTTACCAAATACTATCAGTGCCTTTTTGAATGTTTTCAAGTAGTTTAATCACAGAACTGTTTTCAACTCAATGCAAGGGTATACAATATAGTGTAATTTGTGTGGAATCAGAAATCTTTGGAGCTTCTAATTGTGCATTTCTTATGGTTGACAAACAATGAGGTTCAAAGCATGAGATGTTTCCTAAAGCCGCAACTTCTAGCTGTTGTGCTTGCCTTCTTGAATTCTGTGGTTTTATCTTTTAATAAAGGAAAAATTCATGAGCTCAGACATCTGTTTGGAAGAAGAGGCTGCAGGAGAGCTTAGTAACAACAGACTATGATACTATGTAATTAGTTTTTTTTCTCTTCATTAGCATATACAACCTGCTACAGGAATGAGAATATAATGATAATTGCCAGACTCTTGGGTTTTCACACTTAGAAATAGTGTAAAGTACAAATCTAAAGTAATAGGAATTCTTTCAAGAAATGTCTCTGTCTGCATAGTGAAAACTTGAGCTGGTAAAAGACTATGGAGACTTAATTTTGATGTTAAATTTTTGGCAAGACATCTCCAGGAGATAATAGTACTGATTCTCATTCAGGTCTCAAAGTGAAAATGAGTATAGCATTCATTTGTTAACTAACCATTAAAGGATGTTTGTCTGTATCACAGCGTGTAGCATTAATGATAGATTCTGCAGAGAAGAGTTGCTTCTATATGAAAAGTCTCTGCAGACTAAAGTTTATTGAAAAATCTTATATGGGAAATGTTTTTGATTCCTGTACACATTCTGTTTAGCTTTAGGCAATATTTCCATTTTTTTCACAAGCACAGTAATGTGTCAGTTAAAAAGAATTTATAGAGAATAAATTTTTTTACACTGATATCATTGTGTGTTGTATAAGACAGTCCTCCTTTGTTTCCTATCATAAAGAATTATGCTTTCAAAGTGTATAAGTGTCAAGTGCCATCTCTTCCATGTCTTGTACAGAGGCAGTACAAAATATTGGAAGCATATGTGGCAAATTGCTAATAAGTAGAATGTTGTTTCACATGTAACTTAGGTCTTTGATAACCCTAAGAATTGTTTTCAAAGAATAGTCAATTAATTTGCTTTTTAAAAAAAAAAAATTGTGAGTTGTTGGCAGGAAAACATGGGCTGAAGAAAGCCAGAAAGCCACTGTGAGTCCAGAGGCCAAAGATGTGTCTTCTGCTCCTTCTCAGCAGTACATGCCCTAATGTGCTGCCATCGTCCCATGCCCATACCACATGCCCCTTTCCCATGTTGTAATTCTTCAGTGTCTCTCACTCCTTATTTTTCCACTTCCCCAGTTTTCCTGGACACTTGCCTGATGCAGGCAGTGCTGTGCTGAAACACTTTGGAGTTCCCTGCTTCTCTGCCTAGACTGCCAATCCAGCTCAGACTGGATACCTGACTTCTAGACAGTGGAAGTTAAATGAGCTGAATCCAACCCTCAGTGCTTATCACCCACTGAATTCATGGTAGTTAAGCTCTAACAGGATGTCTGGCTTTAACACTGAGCTCCTAATATATTTAAAAATCTGGTGCCATGAAGCTTAAATTGCATTTAAATAAGAATTCGAGTATTTATTCAGTTAGTAATTTTGGAAAATGGGGTTTGAGTTCTAACAAAAAAATCCTTATCCTTTCTTGAAAATCCTACATTTATTGATTTACCTTCAAGAAAAGGAAAAAGAATGGCAATAGTAGAATTTTCATTTATAAACATACTGACAAACTGCTTCTTGTTTTGAATTGCAGTTGCATAGTTTATTTAATTCTCCTCCTTCATTGATTATAATTTTGTTTCAGAGTAAGGCAGTGATGCTGCACATGAAATAAATTAAAAACCTGTCTACCATGTCTATGAAACAAACAATGGAGTCAGTTATGGAAACCTAATAAAAAAATCCTACCAACATGCAAATGAATAATAAAGTTTTGGTTCAGAACATGGAATAATTGAATTTCAAAACCTGAAATCCTTAAAAAGGTAAATGAAGTAAAGAGCATGCTTCAAAGCAAAGAGCAATGTCAAGACTTTGTAGCTCGGTATTGATTGGTACTAGAGAAGACACTCATAACAAGAAAAAGACTGCATGAAAAATTGAAGGCAAAAGATCTGATATGAAGATTTCCAATATTGAGGAAGGGATATATATTCAGCCTACCAAAAAAATTTAAGGCTAAATTTTTTTTAATGGCTGTTTCTTTTCCATAGTATTTCTTTTGTGATGGGCTACATGGTACATGTTAGGTTAGGTAAAAAGGGGAAAGAGTCAAACTGTTAAATATGTAACTGCTTGAACAAATAAATATTTTATTTTGCTTTTTTAGCATTAAATATCCAACTATAGAGATGTAGAACTTCTGTATTTTATACATAGAAAGTCACATGGGAAAATGTCAAGTATAAAATCCATTGGTTTGATTTACTTTATCATTAGAATTGAATAGAAAAAAAACAACTAAAACAAACAAAACAAAAAACCCCACCAAAAATAGATAAACCAGATAAACAAAGTACATATTGTTGTTGTTGCTATATTTAGAAAAAAACACCCGTGAGTCCAGAATGTCCTGTCTTTTTTTTCTTCTCTACTTAGGTGATGCTAAATTACCTAAAGTAGAATTATAGAAATATAAAGACGGAAGATATCTGTTTATAATAGTTATAATATTTCTTGCATATAGAAATTAATAATGATATCTAACCTGTCTTGGTTAGCCAAGTGATTTTTTAATAAACTGATAAAACAAATTGTGTATTATTACTAAGTAATCTGTTTTTGAACACAGGAAGTCTTTCCTAGTACCCAATCAAAATTATTTTACTGACTATCTTTGACTTTTTCTGAATAAGCAGGGCAAACATTCTCTTTATTATACTGTCTACACATTAAAAGGCATTTATCATTCTGATTCTTCATTTTTCTTCTCTTCTGTAGGCAGATACATTTCTTTCATGTTTCCTTATTGCTCATATTTTCTAGGTCTCTTTTTCTTACTGCACTTCTCTAGATTGTTCCCACGTGCTCTGCAGCCTTTTTAATATGAAGTAGAAAAGAAAAAAAAATAAAAAAGGCTATTCCATTTGAGACTTCACCAGAACCAAGTAAAGCTGACCTATAGGACCTTTAGTATTTTATTACAAAACTACCATTAAGTGCTACTGAATGGGATTTTCTTGGTTTTGCCCCATGCTACAGTGTTGATATTAATTTCTGAGTCACAGAATCCCCTGCAGTTCTCTTTGCCATATTTTACTACCTTGCCAAATGTTGCTTATTCTCAATCTGTCTGATTTCTCCTGCCTACAGGAAGCACTTTGCTCTATTCTTTATTTAATTCACCTGTTGTTCTTGGGTCGTCTCTTCAGTTGTCTAAGATTATTAGGGTTACAGACCTTCCCTCTGCAGTATTTGCTATCCTTTTTCTGCACAATATAAACAGTGTTAAATTCTATCACCCAAATCATTCATGAAAATACTGAGTTGAATCTGGAGTAGACACCCACATTCCACTTCAAACCCATTCTCAGCTTAACAGCCAATCACTGATGAATACTTTTTTTGTGAACTGGTTTCAAACCAGCTGTGTAACTTGTTCTGTTGATTTACATTCATTATTCTCTTTCTTTGTTCATCTATAAGGGACATCCCATAGCCCAGTGTCAGAAACCAGAATAAAGTATGTCCTAAAGTACACCATTCTGCCTATCCAAAACCACCACAGCCAACTCACTTATCACAGAAGGAAAGTTATTTTAGTATGAATTGCTTTTGAAAACTCATATAAGTATCTTTTTGTCTTACTTACATAGTTACACAGGGATTGATGCAATTTTGATTTGTTTTAGTCAGAAACTTCAGGTGGAATCATGGCCCTGTTGAAGTCAATGCATGGGTTGTTTTTTTTTATTTTGTTGACTACAATGAGGCTAGGATCTGACATAGACTCTTCAAGGGCTTTTCAAAGTGTCAAGTCTTATCCCTAAAAGCATGGTGATGTCTTCAGAATTCTGAACATCAAAAACAATTTCATAATAGAAGGGAAGATTTTAGTTTCATTGATATGGAAATCATATTATGGAGCATGCATCGTGAAAGTGTCTAAACCAACACTATGTAAAGCATGCATAGGTAATTGTCATCCTCATGAAAATGTGGTTAATTTAGTTTTAGTAAAAAAGATGTACGGCTATTTATCATCACAGAACACAAATAAAGAAAGTAATAGTATGAGTTTTCTTTTGATTCTTTGCTTTCATGTTTCAATGAACTTGGAATATAAAAAATGTGCAAACATTAGGGGCTCTAAATATGTACATGAAGAAGTAAACATGTATTAATCTATTTAATATCATCTGCTCATGAGTAAGCCAGTAACTGCAGAAGAGGAACATCACTCTGCAGTTCAAATCACTTTACTGAACCTTGAGAGATTTAAGTCCACTTTTCAGCTCTGATTCAGATTTCCTGCAAATCAGAGATTCTACTTCAAATTTTGCTCTCAGTCCTTGTTACTGTAAAATAAAGATGGTTACAGATGCCTGCATGAAAAGGACAAGACCACAGTGAGGTTAAACTCAGTATTCCTCAAGTGCCTCACAGTATTAGTGGAGACACCCTACTCTGCTGGTTCACCAAGTCTAGCCCTGTTCACACTGAGGAATTATTTGGAGCCTTACTCATAGAAATAGGTCCCATTAAGTTTTCTCATGTGTGAATTGTTCCCTTTCTCAGTAAAATTGCAGACCACTGCCAACAAGAAAACTAATCAACAATACAGTTAATCTTTCTTCTGATAAGTTTTTTGACAACTATGGTTATCATACATATATATTCAAATTACTTATAGAACTTTATGGGAAAAAAAAATCTTTTATTAGAATTGGTTCACCTGAAGACTGACAGCTTGATCCAAAGATTTTTTTTTTTTTTTACTGATTTGATTAGTGTAATTGGATTAGATGAGTCTGTTTGCCATATTGAGTTTACAAGCTATGGGACATTTGCTTTCTTTAAAAAGCTGATGAGAGTAATGTGGAAGATAAGGAAAATCAAAAGCAAGATTAGACACTTCTGCTTTTGTTACAATGTTCTCCCAGTAAAATGCTGCTAATTTATCTTTTTCCTCATTTTTTTAGTTAAATTATTATTTGACAATCTGTAAGCAGATAGAAAACAGAAGACAAAGAGACAGTTTTCAAGAGGGAAGAACTGGCCAATGTATCCTGGCAGGATTTGTTCTAACCTTTTCTCCAGCAGAATATTCATCATTGGTCAAGCCAAAGTGGTAAATAAAGTGAAGTGATGGAAGTATTTGAGTATACCAAGAGCTTCAGGTTAGCTATAGTTAAGAGGCTGAGTAGAATTGCATAACAATCTCACAGTCTTTGTATTTAAAAAAAATTAGGTGATAGGACGAGTTGGCCCTGATGATAAATATACAGTCATACCCTCTAGGTGATCTGCTACCACTTAGGAAAAACGTCTAACATAATTAGTCTCTAAAAGCATCAACTCAACTCTGAAAAAGCAATGCTGGCTTGCTAGGAAAAGAACTGATCACTAGGCAAGGGATGTCATGCTGCAGTAAAAAAAAAAGAAGCCAGTATTGGCTGCTGTGTTCAGTTCTGTTCATTTGTAACAGAAATAATGGATAAAGATGTTCAAGACAGAACAGGTATGCTAGAATGGTTTTATGATGAATAAATGTCACAGTTTCTTGGAATAATGAATATTTTCCTGCAGTATTTGCTTCACACAACATGAAGGCTATAGTTTTAGCTTGGGCTATCATTCACATGATTTTTGGTGTTCAGAAAATAGGATGCATTTTGATATGTTGCTTGTAAATATTGCCCTCTTAAAAACAGCAATAAAAAAAAATCCATCATGAAAAACTGAGGAATAAAGACAACTGGACCAAATTATTTAGGAATTTTCTTATAATTACTAGGATTTACTCTAATAGCTGATGAATCACTCTGCCCACCTTCCCTCCCTCTCCTCTTCTGCTCCAATAAAGCAGAGAGGAAGACAGGGGTGATAATCCTCCTGGACTGAAATATTTTACACTTGTTTGGTAGGTGATAAACACTGTATTCCAAGGGGATTAGAACAAGGAAACTTCACTAAAGGAGTGAGCATTTCTGCATGGATGCTAAACAATTCAGAGCCTTCTTCTGAATCAACAGCAATAATACCTTTTCTGCAGGAAAAGTGATACAGAAACAACAACCACATGAAGTTACTTTTTTATTTTTTAAATAAATTATATTTTTATTCTAATGTGACTACTGTGCTGTGAGCTCATTTAGTTGTTGTGGAGATTTTTTCTTTCATTAGTTCACATTCATTTATGAACTTCTTTTCAGTTAAATCTTAACTGAGTTAGCAACATGTATTGCATCTTCTCAGGAAAGGAAAGCAATTTTAGCCAACTTTATGTTTTAACTCAGATGAAACATTTGTAGTGATCAGCATTACAGCCACCATAAAATGTTAGTAAATATATATCCTAATAAATGCAAAAGGTATAATATTGCAAGTAAAACATATCTACTCTTAGTAGATTCCTATAAATTCTTTAAACACTACAATGTCATTAAAACCTGCCATTGAAAGAATGTGCTTAATTTTCATTCTGCATTTCTTACACAAACCTATGCACATTCAAAAATACTGTTGAGACCATTCAAAAATACTGTTGAGATCATTTAGATTAACTTAGTGAAAATAATATAATAAGGACAGCATGCTTAAAATGCAAAACTGATTAGACGATTACAAGCTGGTTTAACTCCCTTCTTCTAGATATGTCAAGTTTATGCTTGAAAAATGCTGTTGTTTGGAATTTCTTCAGCATACATAGAATAACAAGGCAAATAACCTATACTAACATAGAATCCAAACAATATGAAATTTAAAGGACCATATTAAAAGACCAAAATGAAATTGTTTTCTGGTTTCTTGATGTTTAAGCACAGAATGTAATTAAAAGTCCTATGGAAGATGTTAGTTTATGCACATTTTATATTTTACTACATTTTTCCTATTCTGTCGTGTGGTATCCATAGTTATGTCCTCATGCAAAATCAGAAGGCTGCAGTGGAAAACCAGGGAAAAAGAAATCCAGTAATACTAGATATTTCTACTACCAGAGAGTATCACATGGACGATTTTAAATTGTGAGCTTTATTCTAGAGCTGAGTGCTCCATCTGTGACAGATTAGCTCCCCAAGTTGGAAATACTGCTTTCAGTCCATTCTCTTCATAAAGACTGAGTGTATTACTTCAAAAAAGCCATAAGTACAATTATGTTTACTTCGAAGCACCATTGTAAGTTAATGTCCAATGTATTGAAGCCAACATTTTGAGCCATGCTTGCTTGCGCTTCAAGATTGCTTGTCTTTGTAGTCCTTATCCAGGTTATTGCCATACATGACCTCAACATTGCAAGTGTTGGGGAAAGAGGGGATTTGCATTATTGTATTTTTCCCTTCCTTTTAAAATGTGGTTTAGGCAGTTATGCCTTCAATAACATAGGATTGGAGACTAAGGAAATGGAGCCACATTGCTGATATGTGATGTAGTCAAGAAGATGAAGGAATGATGGGCCAGGGTGCTAGAGAGCATTCAGTCTGGATGTGAGATGATTGCTGAGAATCTTGATATACCTTCCCTTGAATATTGAGATATCTTCCCTTCAACAGTTCCTCTTGCAGGTTTTGTCTCTAATGACTTACGGTGTACAAAGTGCTCGGACCATATATATTGCAGGATGTTTTAGGAGAAATCTCAATCTACTTTTATAATTTCCTGGAAATGTTAAGAAATGAACTAATGAAGGCAGAATTCAGAAAACATCGAAGTAAGAGTAATTTCTGTCTTCAGTACCTTAACACTAATTGTACAACTTAAATGATAGGCAATGCATTCAAAATAAATATTAAGCTAAGAGAGGAGAATCCTAATAAGTCACACTACTGTGTTTTTCTGAATAACATGTCATTTTTGCAATTTGAAAAATGGTATCAGTGATGACTAACTAGACTTTAAATTTAATGCTAAAATGTTGTGGGGTTTTTTGGTTTTTTTTTTAAAGCTGTCATATATAAAAAGCCACCAAAAACTGCATTTACAGTGCTTGACTTAGAAAAAGTTATTTCATGGTTTTGTTTTGGCTTTCCAATATGCAATGCTTTTATGATGGCAGAAGATAAAATGATGCCTCCTCTGCTGATTTAGGCTATAACATTTAAATGCTGCAGTATCTGGAATAACTGTGTGCATCTTAGTGGTAATTGTTAGCAATTTGTTGGACTGCTAGAAATCTTCTTGACACATGCAAAATAGAAGAATAAAATTTTTCTATGCTAATGGCGCAACACTAAAAATATCTAAATATTGTCAGAGAACCAATTAGACAGTTAACACCACAATTCTTCTTTTTCATAAAATGTAAGGTTTTAGCACTTTAGACATAAGTAATACTTGTGGCAATGAAAATGCACAGTATTGGAAAATCTATTGAATATATTTCCATGTAGATGAAATATTATTTGCTTTCAGATTTCTGCTTTTAAAACTGCAATAATTTTTTTTTGCATAGGATGCTATCTCATAGCCAAAGTTATAACTTAATCACCAGCTTCAAGAGCTGGGAAATGTTCTGCAGAATTAGTCAAAATTTTCTTAAATAAGTCCTCTAAGAAAGAAAGTTACATTTTTCACCTCTTTGCTTAAGACACGTTTCTAATTAGTTCAAGTAATGGAAATAGGATTCTGGATGAGGGTTGTTTATTTGTGTGAGAATGATGAGGTACTGTGCATGGGGTGCCTTTTGTGTCCTTCACACACCAGCAGAAGAAATATGAAGGTGGCAGGCTCAAGATAGTAAAAACTGGTATAAAAATGATTCTGTGGAGAAAAGCAAAAATATAAATAGTATTTTTCTCAACAGATCTGATATTTTGGGGTATATCTGTTTTCTTGCCAAAAATTGATTATTTTCCTTTTTCGTTGCCTCATTACTGTGTTGATACAAATATATGAACAGGTAGATGGTATTTTAAGTCTTTTCCATGTCTAATCATTGGCATTATTTAATTAATTATACTTTTAAACCTCTTTGAACGTTATTAGACACCTGTCTGGAGACACATTTGCTGACAGTTGGGAGCTGTAAAGGACATAAGTTACCTCAACAAATCTTTGCCTAGGTAGTGCATGATAAAAGAAGGCACTGTTTGACTTCAGATTCTACTCTGAATTTTGTGTTCCTTCATTCTTTCGTCTAGAAACCATTTAGAAGCATTAAAACTTGAACCATGTATTTAGTCTTTTGTAATTCTAGGATCACATCTTAAGAGTTGTAGTTGTAGTAGATACGTACATATCTGTTGTGCATCTCTTCTGTTGAAATACTCCAGCATTGTCTTTTTACCTTGAGGACCATAGAAATCAATGAAGTTTTTGTCAGAATATGAAGTAAAGTTTTTGCTTCTGAGGATAAAAATTATTATTATTAAGCATAGTCATTAAATACCATCTTTTTTTTCAAAAGCTGGAGGCGTAAATTTAAATTGAGATTATTCTCAGTAATTGGAATTTAATAGGTGTAACAATACTGTGAGCAGTCACTGCTTGTGAAAATTTTAGAATGGGAAAAGGAAGGAGGTTTAGGAAAAAAGTTGGAGGTATTATGAGAGAGCTTGGGTGCTGCACAATAAGAGCTATAACATTATTTTAAATGAGAAGGAAGTTACTGTAAAGATAACGTATTTAAGTAACTCAGTCTAAAAATAATTTGACTTGTCTTAGCAAAAATATGTATTCATGGATTTCTGGTGCTTTTTAATGGGAACATTTTTTGATTCAGTCCAACTTTATATCAACAGATACATTGTCTATCAGAAAAAGTCATTACAATGATAACTCCTGCTGAGGAAGAAAATAGACTTGCATTTTGGGGGGGAATAGTAAAAAAGTCAAGGGTATTTCTTGAAATGTTAGGACAATTTTGCCTTTATACTTGCTATGTACTCTTCTCTTTAAAATTACATATTTGTGAGTGGAGATATAAGTAATCCATTTTAAGATTGTGAAAGTCCATTGTGATCCTCTAGTTTGATCTTTTAATAACACGGTCCTTTGAATTTCACTGAGTAATTTTTCAAATTCTGATGGAGCTCTCTTACCATATAGGAAAAAACTCAGTCTCATCTGAAAAGCTTTAAACTCCATTGTTCTAAATAAGTTGTTCTACTGCATAAGTATGTCTAGGGTTAAAACAGTGCTCCTATCTCATATGAATTTATTTAGCTTCTACTTGTGCTTGTTGTACCTTTTTCTGCTAAACTCAGTGTCTTGCATCACCTAAAATTTTCTTTTCATATTTGTATTGTTTTCCTTCTTGCACCAGTGGTACTCTATCATCTTTACCAAGTCTAAACTATAAAATTACTGCTATTGAACTACTAAAATAAATTATATAGATTGAAATTCTTAAATCTGTAATTCAGAATTCCCAGATCCAGAATAACTTTTTGAACTCTTCATGGAGCTCTATTTGCCTTTTCAATTTCCATTCAAAAGTGAGATGTGAGAGCTGTTTCCCAGTAATGGTCTCAGCTATGTAAAGAACAGGGTAAATAAAAAGTCTGGTTCAAATATACACATCCTACATATGTGTTCAGGGATTACATCTATTTTCTTTTTCATTATTTCACTCTGGGAATTCAAGTTCATTAATCACTATAGATCTCAAGATCCTGCTTGAGAATGATTTTCCTTCTCTCTAAACTGAGGAGAAATAGATTCAGTGGGCGGACTGCTAGATGGACAAGAAAATGGTTGGATGTTTGCATCCAGAGGGTAGTGGTCAACAGCTCAGAGTCCAGATGGACATCAGTAGCTAATGGTGTCCCTCAGGGTTCCATACTGGGACCAGTGCTATTTAATATCTTCATTAATGACAGAGATGAAGGGATTGAGTGCACCCTCAGCATATTTGCAAATGAAACGAAGCAGAGTGGTGCTGTTGACACACATGAAGGGCAGGATGCCATCTAGAGGGATTTGGACAAGCTCAAGAACAGAGCTCATGGGAACCTCATGCAGTTTAACAAGACCAAGTGCACCTGGGTTGGGGCAACCCCTTGTATCAATACAGGCTGGGGGCTGAACTGATCAAGAGCAGCCCTGCCAAGAAGGACTTGGGGGTCCTGGTGCTTGAGAGGCTGGACATGAGCCAGCAATGTGCACTCACAGCCTAGAAAGCCAGTTGTATCCTGGGCTGCATCAAAAGCAGTGTGGCCAACAGGACAAAGGAGGGGATTCTCCCTCTCTACTCCATTCTGGTGAGACCCCACCTGAAACACTCCGGGGTCCAGCTCTGTGGTCTTCAGCACAGAATGGACATATTGACTTGTTGGAGCGAGGGCCACCAAATTGATTAGAAGGATGGAGCACTTGTCCTGTGAGGAAAGGCTGAGAGAACTGGAATTGGTCAGCTTGGAAAAGAGAAGACTTCAGGGTGACATAATTGTGGCCTTTCAGTACCTGAAGGGAACCAGCAAGAAAGATGGAGAGAGACTATTAACAAGAGCATGTTAACAGGACAAGGGGGATGGTTTCCAATTGAAAGAGAGTAGATTTAGTTTCAATATTAGGAAGAAATTCTTCTCTGTGAGGGTGATGAGGCACTAGAACAGATTGTCCAGAGAAGTTGTGAATGCCCCATCCTGGAAGTGTTCAAGGCCAGGTTGGATGGGGCTCTGAGCAAACTTGTCCAGTGAAAGATATCCTTGTCCATGGAAGGAAGGGTGGAACTAGATGATCTTTAAAGTCCTGTCCAACTCCAACCATTCTATGATTTATGATTCTATGATTCCAGAATTCAGACCTTCATCAGAAAATCTGTGATCTGTGTTCCTTGATCTTCATTCTAAGACAGTAAAATGTATTATTTTGAAAAGTCCACCTTACTCCGTAATGCAGGTATATGTGTAGTAATGTCTGCTCCTTATTAGAATTCATTATTCCACCTTTTTTTTTTTCAACTGCAAATTTTTGCTGATATGAATGTGCTATTTCTTCTGCATAAATGAATATTTACATTAGTCCACTAGAAATTTCTCTTTGCACAGTGGTTCCCAATTAACAGCTGTTTTCTGAGATTAGCCAGTGAACAAGTTTTACAAATTATTATTATGTGCTACAGGGAATTTTGCATAGTGCTAATTTTTAATCTGAATGTTGTGCAGACAACTGCCCTTACAGAAGTCATATTATGTCAACACACTTTCCTTTGTGAACTGAACTTGTCACCTCATCAGAAGTTCTGATGAGATCTGTTTTCCATAAAACTGTGCTGATTGGCACTAATTATGCTACCATCCTTTAATTCTTTAGTACTTTTACATTGCATCAGCTTTTCTATGACTTTGCTGAGAATGGAAGTTCAGCTAACCAAACTATAATTATTTGGGTCATCTTATCTACCCTTTACAAAATATGCTGCAATAGACAATTACAAATCTTTCTCCTTTACATTCTCTAAGCACAAGCTTAGATCTCCATACAGAATGAGAAGTACAGTTTTGTGTAGTACGTCCTTCAAAAGGACTCAGATTTGCCTGCCATGGAACAGACTGTCCCACACAGGGCAGACTACCTGCAATGTATATGCAGAGGCTGAATATCACTTTTCACATGACAGAGTCCATACTGATGATGCTACTGGAAAGGTCACAGCCTGCTTAAACTCTTCTCTGCTCCATTAAGTTGTTCCATAGCTCAGATAATCTCTTTCAGTGGTATGTTTTTAAAGCCTTTGTCATAGTTCAGTATTCTTATCACTGTCCTGTCTGTCATGGCAGAATACATGCCCCAGAGAGACCCATGAAGATGGATCATCACTACACAGAATGTGTTGCTTTCAATGATGATGGATCAGGAAGACTTTTATGTATTTAGAAAATAGAGTTTTTATTAATTATGGACCTATAATTCTCAATCTCATGATTTTTATGTAGTTGTAATCTCAGGCCAGATCCTCAACCAGGGTGAAGCAATGTCAACAGGCAATGCTCTATTGAATGCAATGATGGCACTATGATTTCTACAGCAGCTGAGAAACCATCTTCATTCTGAAGTGTATTTTGCCCTGACTCCTGCAGAGTAGTTGCAAGAGTCGCATGGTATTACCGAAAGGCTTTCTGATGTCTTCAAACATTTAGTATGTATTCGGACAGTTTCCAATTTTTTTCAGATTAATACATCAAGAGGTACCCTGTAAAGTCATACCAAAGAACAAAAAAAACCAAAAAAGTGGTGCAATCAGAAAAGGAAAAAAAAAACCACTCTGGAAAAAAAATATCTAGCATTTTCACCCCTGCTCTTGCCCTTTCAATGTGCGCTTTTAGGGAACAAGGCTTAATTTCTCCACTTTACAAACCCAATATTTTCTTTTACAGTAAATGAGGGTGGCATATATAAAGGAAGTAGGTAGGATTTGTGGTACTATTTTACCAGCTAATCAGATGCACATTTTGTTGCCATCTTGATCTTTGAAAATAATTGGAGTACAGAGTGGTTTTGAAATGCCAGCAAAAAATGTTATATTGGAAGTCCTTTTATTTTGAGGTTGCAGTGCAATTCATCAAACACTAGCAAAGCTCTACAGGTATTGAAAATACAGTACAATAACCGTGGTTTCTGTGTGGAAGAGAAAAAGTATAAACAAAATCTATTTGATTATCCATATTTATAAAAACTGTATTAAAATGCATAAGAAGCATAAATAAATTTAAGAGAAAGTAAAATATTACCTGCATACTATGTTACAGTTGAGGATTCTTCACCTTGAGCAACTGCTAACACATGTTCATGCATGTGTACATGTACAAATCTTAATCAAGTTATTTCTGCAGATAAAAATACTGCAAATTAAAACTTTTCATTGGAATTATATGTAGTTCACAATGCACTGCTAGGAGTCTATGAAATGTCTCTGATCCAGAATTTTCCTAAGGATATTTTGTCTTAGGAAATTTCTAATGCCTATAGCTATTAGTGATTGAACAGGGTACTTTCACTGGATGTTTCTGTAAATTTGCTAAAATCAAGAAGTAAAAAAAAATATAAAAACTCACATCTATTCTGGAGGAAATATATTTGGTTTTAACTCTATGACCTGGGAAAGGCTTAGATGTTGTGCTCTCAAAAATGTTATTGTAATTGGTTTGCAAATTCCTCTAAATAGCTTTAAGGTGTTTTGGTTTTATTTTTGATTTCAGTAAATATTAATTTAGTAGTTTCTCTTCTTACTTGCCATATTTTTTGGTATAAATATAATTGTCTGGTCTTGAACAGCATTGACTTTTCTGTGACTTATCTGTGATCTGTAAACAATGTATGTTTATTTATATTTTATATATATATATTATTTATGTATATATTTACATATTATATATATATTATATGTTATACATTATTTATATCTATTATTTATGTATATTAATATGTATTGTACACATTATCTGTGTATTGTATTATATTAGTATCCATGAATAGTATCCAGCATATATATTATCTGTGTTATTGGCCAGAGTAACTTGAAGATTAATTAAGACTGATAAATTTGAACCATAATGACTCTCCTACAAGCTATTAAAATTTGTGTTGAAGAACCCTGTTCAGTTTCCTGAATCCTTTTCATACAGATAGCTTCTTCTAGTACAGGGACATAGTAAACTCATATACTTTTCCTTTTCAGACTGTCCTTAAGAATAGTGCTCATTGTGCTGCTAACAAATAAATGGTCTACTAAATGTTAAATGCAGAATACATTATAATCAACAGTTCAAAATTTTCAAAATACATTCACAATTTTCAGTTCCATATAGATTTGTCTCTATCTCCAGAAAAAAACACAGCCAGTCCTACCATATTTGAAGTCATGTTCTTGAATTTTGAAGACTAGTGTTCAGGTATTTGAAAAGGGAAGTCCTAATTCATTGTCCTTTGTGAACATAAAACTACGCAAACTGTGATTAGATGTTCATACGCAACTTTTACCTCATGACCATTGTCACATTAAGTCCCCAGAGTGCTCATTATGGTCTAAAACAGTAGCATGTGATTTCTGTTTGTGACATAACTTATTTGTTACACATTTTGCATTGCATGTGTGTATAATGTGCATTTTTGTATCGCATATTACACATTTGACATTGGAATGGGCTGACCAAGGGAGGTGGTGAAATCCCCATTCCGGGAAATGTTCACAAAACAAGTGGATGTGGCACTTAGTCAAAGGTTGGACTCAATGGTCTTGCAGGTCTTTTTCCAACCTAATTGATACTGTGATTCTGTGTTTCCATGATTTTCCAGTCTCTGTATAGAGTAATAGCCTTGAAGGCTGCCTTCATAAATATATACATTTTATAAATATAACATTTTCTTACAGAAAAAGAAAGGGAGTATGTACAGTGCTTAGCCATAATAAGGACACCATTTTTTCCCTTCCCTGATGAACTTTTATTTGAAAGCAATATAGTAATTATGAATTAAAAAGCTCATTATATATCAAAAGCTAATGCATGCTAAGGTATCCACTGAAACATCACATGAATAGATTAAAAATAGTTGTGCAAACTGCATCCTGATAAGGCAGTCCAGTTTTCTTTGCAAATTATTTGCCACAGGCACAGAATTAACAGACCAGGAAGACAAATCAGGCTTTTCAGCTCCCTGGCTACTCCTTGATCTGATGGGAACTGTTCCTTTTATCTAAATTACTTATTTTAAGGGTGCCTAATAATCCAATTACACAGCATCTAAAAACTCTTGTCAATCTTTCTAGGAAGAATGCCAACAGTAGTAAGTAGGAATTAGTGCCAACAATAGTCCAGAGTAGTTTTCATGAGTTGTCCCAAAACACTTCATGTAAGTTTGTGTGTTGATGTGATTCAGTGCTCCAAAATAGACTTTGCAATGGCATGTACCAAATCCTCCCAGCCTATTTAGCAGTTTACTGCACAAGCAAAATCTTTGGTTTATATCCAAAAATGCTATGTTGTCTTCTCACACTGCAGGAAGTACCCCAGATATTTCCCAACTCCAAGTCTTGTCTGCACTGATAGTGTCTCCCGTGGAAGCTGTGAGTTACCAAATGGTTTCTAAATATTCTGCTGAGACAGTGGTCTGCTACTGAACAGAGGAAAGAGTGCCAAAAGTTGAATCATCAGTGCTTCTTTCCTTAGCACCTGGGATTTTTTTTGGAAAGTTCCCAACCAACTATTATGCAGGTCAGAATCTGCTTACCTTATGAGATCTGACAAGATCACAACCTGAAGAAACACAGATGGTAAGGCATTCCCATCGTTATCAGCATCCACAGGCAAATGAACTATTTTTTGTTTGGATCTGCTTCCAAGAAAACTTATTATTTGCTGGATATAATTAGTTGCGTGAGCCTGAATCCAGGACTAGATATGGAACTATATTTGCAATGCGCAGGCAATATATCTCAGTTATGGATACATGACAGTTCTAATATCAAAAATACATGCACACAGCAAAAGGGTGCCAAAGGAGGGTATATGAGAACTGTGTAATTCATTATTTTGCTGGCCATTAATTATAGGAAAAAAAACACCAAAGTAACCAAACAATCCTACAAAATGAAAAAGCCAACAAAAGAAAAAAAAAACAGCTTTGTTTGCAGGGGAGTTTCCATACCTTTCAGAGAACCTGGAAAAAAAAAATATATATATAGATATAAATTAAATCAAATGCTACAGATCTCAAAGAGTCATGGGAGAGATATAGCTCTCACTATCAGGAAGAAAAATGTAACTCAAATCTCCCCTCTGAGACAACTGAAGTAACACTGAAGCCCACATGAGTCATTCCACTCAGAAGGCAGAGAAAAGGATAGAGACACCCTATGATAATATGGGAAACCTAATCACAGGGTCAGAGCAGTTATTCCCACTTTCTGACTCAATGAATACCTTATCATTTTACAAACTGGAATTCCAACTAGAATAGTTTCCAACTATGAACTTCCAAGGAGGTGCTGCTACTTGTTCTACCTGAAATTTCAGCAGGCAAGGATGAGACACTTTTATTTCAAAGCACATTATAGCTGATAAGAGATTGTATTTATCTGAGTGATGATAGAATCAAAACAGGCCAAGGGGATATCACATTAATTTTAAGTTTTCTAATCACTGTACTATCAAATACAGAAAAAGAGGCAAAAAAATCTCTACTATTTTGCAAAAAATGTAGAGAACATTTTGTTAGGAAATGCTGGAATCAGTTGTTTCAGATGCTTCTCATTTGGTGTCCTGCAAGAAAGGATTCTGCAACAAAGATAAAATGCAACAAAGATAAAAGGAATTAACAAAACTGAGGAAATAAAATGTGCAACAACTGAAACCTTACTGTCCAAATTGCATATACATAAAGTCAATGATTTGTACCATCTGCCTCCTCTGTTTTTTTGAACCCCAGATATCTTTTAATCCCTTCTTTTCTGAGAGTTGTTGCTTTGCAGTCTGTTAACCTTTCCATCGTCTCTCTTGACTTTCCTTTATTTAAAAGATCTACTTCTTCTTTCACAGAAGTCTTTTTGTGATTCTTGTCTCTCTCTATATCAGGATGCCTTTCTCCTATAGTGAAATTGCAGTGCTTTGGCTCAGAAATTTTACAAACCTTTTCATTAGTCACAAGCCATGACCCTCATGGAACACCTGCAATTCATATACAGCAACAAGAATGAGTCTGCCCTGTTACCATTTATCTGCCTCCATTTTCCAGTAGTTTTGCTGTTCTACAGTGCTGTCATTTCAGCAGCAGTGAAACTTTGCTTATAATATACATATTTCTATCTGGAATGTAGATGAAAGCAAAATCAGTCTGGTTAATATGCTAAGAAATGTTATCTTTCTGACTCACTTTAGGGTGGGAACAGTACAGAGTCGAAAGAAAGATGTTTTTTGTTTCTCTTGTGTGTTCTCCAATCTATAAATAAATACAGAAAAAAATATATTTCCCGAAGGAAGAAAACACTCCCATAAAATGCTAAGACAGACTTGCTTGCATACCATTGTGTGATAGCCATCATCTCAATCCTCTCTGCAATTATAATAACATTTTGCTTTACAAAACTGCTGCAATTAGCATATTTAAACATAGTTGTTTCAAAGTATGCTGTTTAGCTCAAATTTTACAGCATATTCATTGCATAAAATTTCATCTTAATAATCCATGAAGGTCAAGCTATTAGCATGACATACATAAACTCCCAAAAGCATGCCTGAAGCACAGTGGAAAATTCATGACACTTAAGTGACTTGGCTATAATTCCTTTTCATCTCAACAGCCTTTAAAACTCTCCACATGAAAACAGTAATAGCCTTATGACAGTTGCAGGGCAGTGTGTTTTCTGAACATTTGCTCACTTGACTTTTTTTGACCTAAGGGTAATGTACAATGTCAGCACATTTGAGGAAGTTAAAGGTGGAAACAGACTTCAAAACTGTAATAATTTTTCATAAGAGCCATACAATATTTTCAAAAAATAGACAGCTATGTAGACGCACTAAATTTGCATATGTGCAGTATTTCCTGTAGATAGCCTGGATTTTTATGAACAGAAAAGAAAATCCATTTCAGTTTGCATGTCTTTTTTTTATGCCGTACAATATTATTTCTTACACATATTTGTTCAGCTGCCTTTCTGAAATTGTTTCTCTGTTGTCTGCCTCAGGCTAGGAACTTTATACATTGATTTATCTAAGAGGAAAAATTCCATCAGGCTTATTTTCACAATTTGTATTTCGATAGTAAGATAGGAAAATTAAAATGTTTCACCACAAGTGCTCCCTATGTTTTCATTTTTACAATGTAAACAAAACCAAAAACCCCTGAAACACTTTTATATATACACTCTTCTTCTTCTCATACAAATACCACCATTATGGATCCAGTTGCATTCAGATTTAATCCACTCTTGGTTTAGGTTTGTATCATGGATGTAAATTGCCTTCTCAATGCCTTTATCATGGGACTTAATCAAAAACTTTGAAACATTTCATGATGTTCTATTTATGGCCCTAATCTTGATCTGCCAGGGATCTCCATATTTTATTTTTAGTTTACATTTGATTCAGATTTTCTGAATACTGTATGCACATTTTTCTAGCTTACTGATCCATCAGCTGTGCAAAATTCCGTATCATTAGTAGAGTTAATGGTGCAAGCAAGTGTCCTTTTTCTAATGATTGATGCAACCTGATACAACAGCAGAAGAAATAACATTTAGTGGAGTTTAATAAAGAAAGGTGCTGCACAAGTCATTGTTAAGAATGACAGTAGTCAGTGGTAAGGGAGTTTAAAACAGGCAGCTGATGTCAATATTCAACCATTTAAAATAAAGACACATGCTCATGACCTGCTCTGTTACTACACATGCTCATGACCTGCTCTGTTACTAGTATCACAGAATCATAGAATCATTTACATCAGAAAAGAAGCCTAAGATTATCGAGTTCAACCATTAAACTGACAATGACAAGTCCATCAAATTTGAACACCTTTTCCCTTGCAACTTACTGATTATTAACATGTCTTCTAAGGGGAATGGGTTGGTGTTTCATGAAGCTTTGGCTCTTGAACTACTTTTAAGCTAAGCTTAGGCATGTGTTACACTGTGGCCTAAACATTAATGGTTTCAGTTTTGAGCCATGTCCTCCACTGTGGTGACTTTAGTTTATTATTTGATATAACATGTTTTCTACTGGGAACTTTGCCACAGTCAGCGTGGCTGGTAAGCAGGAAGATCTGTGCAGTTCACTTCCATAGAGCTGCACTTTGACAAAAGAAATGTCATGAATGGGGAACATGTTAGATCATACAGCTTTGTTATATCATCCACCTGCAGAAATTATTATCTCCCATCCTGTCACTTATATAGAAGGGTTTACATTCTTGACTACCTACTGACAGAGATCAAGAAACTAAAACTTTATGTGATAACTTCCAAAGCTAAAAATAATCGGTTGGAGGAATTTCTTCATTCTAGAGCGCAAAAAAACCCCAAAATTCAGACATTTCAGCTTAGGTCATTGTCTGTGCTCTAGTGCCAAGGATGCAAGGAAACACGCTTTCATTCAATGTAATCAAACAAAAAAAATCTGACTTCAATTATGATTTGTATTCCTAGAAAGTGGTCATCAAATCCCTAAGTGTCCTTGAATTTATAATGATCAAAGTCAGACTGTAAGTCATTTTATTTTACATGCTTATATGCTAAGTGTCTCTGTCCTTTGTTGCTTCATGTAGAGAGTTTGTGGGCCTTGCTTGATATTTTCTACCTTTTTAATAGAGGTAGTTATTTGCTTAAGGACAGCAAGTTCTTCAGTGCTGGAATTAATGAATAATATTTACATAGTGCATAACAACTCATAGAGGATTTTGAAAGAAAAGCAATCATTAACTTAACTGGCATGCTTGTTCTAACTAATATTTTTGACATTATGTAATTCTGATAGATGGTGATTGATTGTCTTTCATTTTTCTAAATAACAATTTCATAAAGCAGTTTCTAGATTAGAGCAGCAATCTACTTTTACCTTTAGTGTACCCATCCTATTTTTCTATTTTGCACCTTATTGAGAATGGAAACAAAAGAGAGCAGATGGTTTCTTTTCCAGTGAAGTAGTATTGTGTACAAAAGGATTTTATTATTATTTTGATCAGGGAATATATTAGGAGACTTACAAGTCAAAAGGACAAATTAACTTACAAGGAACTGAAAGTGATGGTAAATTTAAGTTCACATGAATCATAAGCTTAGATTATTTGCCCAGTAGAAGTGAGCCTGATGAGCTTTCCCTCTCTTCCACATTTGTGTGTGTGTATGTGTGTGTGTGTGTGTGTGTGTGTGTGTGTGTGTATGCATGTGTCTGGTTAGTGGAAGTCAAATTGCAATTTTTTTTGGGGAATGTTAAGCCTTCCAAGATGCAGTGCTCTCCAACAACAAGATCGATTGTAAGTCTTATTTCTACCACCAGCCTCTATGACTTCATATAAAACTCCAGAATTCTGATAAACTGTCATGGGGAAAAATGATAAAGTGATTTATACTCAATTTTGCTGGAAGGGAGAAATGCAGAGGCTGTCAGTCTGGGTCTTCAGAACAAATGAGTTACAGTTCATGAGGCAGCTCAATAAGGTTATCATTTCCCATCAGCTCCTATCACTGACAGCCACAGATTTACTGGATAGGGAAAGGGAAAATGGCTCAGTTTTGGTGCCAGGTGAGTCTACACTATTACTCCATCAACCAGACTTGTGTAGACAAGAGGCCACCATGAATATTTGATAGAAGCTTCTTCCCATAAGTGCCTGTAGAAAGTAGTAAAGCTGTTCTTTCATTTGTATAAAAAACCACTGTGTCTCACTGTTTGAATCCAGTTGAAAACGTCCTTTTTTAAACTGCTAAGGTTTCTCTGATTTATTTTTTGAGTGTGCATGTGTTTCATTCAGCAGTCTGTTTTGTGCCACATGGCTTATTTATAGCCCTTGAGGAATGAAACAAAAGAATCCTCAATCTGCTGGGATTTCACATACAATGCATTTGTCACTATCCGTCTCACAAAATTGCAATACAAACAGAGCCTCAGAGCCACCTGTGCATACTCAGAGGAAAAAGGAATTTCATCTGCCACAATTACAAATTGTTAGAAATATCTATGTTCCAGTTCCAGGCAGAAAAAGCTGAACAACTTGCTCTGTACAGGCTCCTATTAAAACAGATCAGCATAAATAATTTCTATATTATCCCACCTTTCTGTTGCACAGAATTTTCCTCTCAGTCGTTGGTGTCTGTTAAAAAAGCTACTATGTATGCTACCTGCATTTTTTTGAGGATGATTGCATAGCTGGATTTCTTAACAGAAATTCAGATTTGCTTTCTTGGTATTCAGGTGCTAAAACATTTAGCTTTTTTTTAATATTAATTATCAGTAATGGATTTGGTCCCTAGATGTCAGCATTAAACATTTTCTTAGGCTGGACTATGAAAATGTGCGACAAGAGTGGGATGATAGAATCATAGAATCATAGAACATCCCAAGTTGAAAGGGACCCACAAGGATCAACGAGCTTAGCCTTGCACAAGACAGCCCCAAGAATCATACTATGTGCCTGAGAGCATTGTCCAAATGCTTCTTGAGCTCTGGCAGGCTTGGTGCTGTCACCTGGAGAGCCTGTTCCAGTGCCCTCTCCCAACAGCCACTCTCCACACAGCTTCCCCTCATGGCTCTTCCCTATCTTGTGTCCCTCTTTTGGGCCCTCGCTAATAGCTTAATGTCTTTTTTATATTGTGGTCCCTAAAACTTGCAGGTGTTATTGCCAGGCTCCTTTTTAAGACAGAGAGATATAGTCCCAGAGGAGAATTTAATATAACAGAAACAAGGTTGCAATGTTTTCACTCACACTGATATATCTCATGTACCTCATTCTATGTGCAAGTCTATGTTGTGAATCAAACACCACTACACCTCTATCAGTCTACACCTCTATATCTCTAACCCACAATAATCTGCAGAAATGAGATAGTTTCCAAGCCTTTGCCTGTGTCCATAGCTTAGGCAATATATTTTTAAAATACCTGTTCAGTTATAGAAAGTCCTTCCATCATACACCCACTGAGAATACAACTTGAAGAGTTCATAAAAAAAAGTAAAAATTAAATTATATGTCTTTCATTGAAAAAGCAAACCAAAACAAACCCCCAATCAAATAAAAATCCACACCACAAAATTTCATTTATATAGTTCCTCAGAATTCTCTATGCCTTCTATTTAAGAGAACCTTTCCTCACAGATCTGCAGTTCTTTTCCTAGGTAGTAAATAAATATATAAATAAAATCACTTTAGCCCCAGAAAAACCAAGGTCTGTCTCTATTAGTGACTGTGTTCCTGAGGTTTCGCAGGAAACTTAATTTATTATTTGCATTTTAGAATGTAAGAAGGCCAAAGTTATCCAGGCATTGCAGTTATGACTAATCTAGTGCCAAAAGTGTTAATTATGTCAGATTTGATTTGCTGGTTTTCATCTTGCCATGAAGATTTAGAATAATATTAAATCTTTCTACATTTATGGAAAAGTACAGCTAATACATATATTGTTAATGTTAAAAAGATGGTTTCTTGCCTGAATTTTTAGACCAGTGTTAACTGTTTTGTTTGCATAGTTTTTTTCCCATGTCCTTGAGCCTTTCCCATCATTGCTAATAGGTACAATTTCTTTTTTCAAATAGTGCTCTGCTTTCATTTACTTTAATGATTGATAGGTGTGTACCAACTCTATCTTTAATCTTTTTCCCATAATCTTCAAGAATCTCAGTAAATACAATTTCTAAAATAGAAAAAAAAATCAAAGTCAGAGCAGATTAACAGGTTTGTCATTTTTCATCTGGGAATAACAAATACCAAATAATAAATACAAGAAATATTTTCTAATTTGTATTTTTCTCCTCTGGAGGTGGAGATGCAGAGGGCTGAAAACAAAAGTGTGTCATAAATGGATCAGACTGTTTATATAAAGTCAATAAAGTAGAGGACATTTACAGTCATAGTCCTCTTGTTTCATATCAGTCATCTGTCATGGTAAACTCTCAGAGAACATAGTGAAATGCACATTAATTTAGTCTTGAGAAATTCTGACATACATATCACCACCTGCTTTTCCACTCCTTTTCCTTCTTCATTTTGCTGAACACAGGAGACTGTGATCTTATGGCGGGACCTCAAAACTATCTGTGTAGGGAGCAGGAACTCACAGGAATCCCTGCATCACTTCAGTTTTTGTCTTCTTTGTGTTCACATAATTAACCATAAAAAAAGGATAGCAAGCTAGAATACCAAAGCTCCATGATCATTATCTCATTACAACAGTTCCCTGCTCTCTCCAGTGACTGAAGAACTGTGCATGAGCTGGGAGAACCACATTTTTTTCTGATATCAGATGATTTTTCACAATCTAGAACATTCTAAATCTCTTTGTTTGAATATTATGGCAGAAAGACAAAGAAGAAAAATGGAGAACAGGATGAGGAAAGAAGGTAAAGATGGAAAAAGGAAAGAAGAGGAAGTGAAAAGGGGGAGATGGAAAGGGAAATAGAAAGAGGAAACCATGCATGTCATGTTTCTCAAGTAGCAGACAGTCCTGGAAGAATCTTTAATTCTAACTTGAGTTGCAGTTATTGTTCAGGAGTGATTTCTCTTTGAATTTCATTAAAATTTTAAACTGATTTTTGTTTCTTGCAGCCTCAGCTATGAAGCATGAACTGCAAATCATAGATTTATGAAGTCTTACAGAATTTGATGTGGCATAAATGTCTCATTTAAGTCAAGATCTTGTCTAATTTTATCCTGTTTTCCACTTCTCTGAAGAGATGACCATCTCAGCTGAAAATTCTAGAAAAGTATTTCCCAATCTTGCCTAACCATAACTGGCTATCAGACAAATCTGGTACATTGTTCTGATATATTTTGAATGAGCATTTCAATTTGAAGAATGTTCTGAAACATTCTTCAGAAAGTTCTGATGGCACCTGGAACACCTTTAATTTGCCATATTTCCTAAATGAACCATATCCTTTTTGAGATTCTGATTTCAAAGTTCTGAAAGAGCAAATGGCTTTTCAGTTTTAGTCCATAGTTCAACATTTGAAAGATATTTGTATCACAGAACCTCTATGAAACCACAACTTCTGGCATGGGTTCTTGTATTTTTTTATTTTTTTTTAACATCCTGTTGTATGAGAGTCTTATTCTTTGCCTCTGATTTTGCACTCACAAGAGCAAAAAAACCCCATATATATGGGGTTTTAACCAAAGTCTGTGGAGAACCAAGCAATTTGAAATCAGAGCAACAATACCCTCCTGTACTTGCAGTACAAATTTTGTACAAACATTACACATTAAAGTTATCTTCAGGAAGAAAATATTTTGTGACTCCCTCAGTTACAGTGTGGCAGGTGAATATGTGCATGATTGTATGACATTATCTCCATTTTATTTGATAGTAAAACTTTAAGAGCTGTTACAGGTAGAGAGCCTGTGAAAAAAAGATAACTTACTAGAAAGTATTAATTGCTGTCAGTTATTCATGGATTAGTTATATAAATTCTGCTGTAAAACTGAGCTTGTAAGAACACAGCTGCTGAACCATTTTCAAACTACATGCAGTTGTACAGCTGGTGAGAGGTGAAACTGTCTATTCACCAAATTGCATCACTCCACTTTTCTCACAGAGATTAACATGAAAGCTAGTTCTTTTCAGGGTGAGAAAGTGTATATCTTGCTCAGGGATCAAATAATTTATGTTCTGGTAAACCACTGCTCAGATTTCTTTATTATGGACTCTGTTTTCCAGTAATAGAGTGCTGTTTCTCTACAGCAATTCAAGGTGTAACATGTCAACTTCTCCATTTCTTGGAAGTAAAATCATAATAGGTAGTATATAAAGAAGAAAAATGGAGCCAATCCATGGTCCAGCTAGAAAAAAAACACAGTAGGTATGATGTTGCTTTATTTATTTGAGCCTTAATATTCTGGATTTTCC
This sequence comes from Sclerurus mexicanus, assembly GCA_013396755.1. NCBI lineage: Eukaryota > Metazoa > Chordata > Aves > Passeriformes > Furnariidae > Sclerurus > Sclerurus mexicanus. Next base: position 172,654 of record VWZF01001683.1, on the reverse strand, counting down.
AGTTCTGTTCAAGAATTAGAATAGAACCAACAGTGAGGAAAGACTGAAGTGTGAATAAAGTTAAATGAGGAAGTCCTTAGAGCATACTGTCACTGGTACCAGCAGAAGCCTTGAATATTAACTATCTAATGATACTATGTTTGTTTTGTTAACTCAGAAGGAGTTTATGAAAATGTCTTTTTTTTAATCCAGAAGTAAAAAATAGAATTAGGCCAGAATTAACAACCAATAAACATTAATGGCAAAGACATGTCTTGATGTGGTTGATTTTTGTAAGGGTGCTGTCATGCTTATGGCAGAGAAAATTCCAGAGAAAATTAATTTTTGTTCTGTCTTTTCACTATCACCTGATAAACAAACCATAAGGAAATTATACAGGACTACATTTGTTGAATTTATATTATATGAAATCTAGTTATACATCACTTCTTAGACACAGTTCTGACAAAAACTATAAGGGTGCAAAGCATTATGAAATACCTGTCTGTGAGGAGTAATTTGCTTGAACATTGCAATGTCATGCACATTGTAAAACCTAATGAGTAAAAGTCCATATCCGTCAGCTGCATTTGCTGTTTAGGCTAACATTTCTGGAGATAAAATAAAAGATGCTGATCATCACCAGGAGGCAATTCCAACTGTGTCTTTCTTTTAGCTGGTTTCAGAGATGCTGTTATAATGGGTGCAGGTGTAAAAGTATTGCCACCATCCACTCCTGTCTCCAAACCAAGCCCACAACTCTGCCTCCCCTGCTCCACACCAGTTGCAAGGCCAGTCAACCAACCCTACAGGTCAAGATGTCAGTCCTTAGCCTCTCTGTTTTCTAGAGCCCAAAATCAATTCCAGCCCTTCCTTCGCCGTGCTCATCTGCCAGTCCCTTACTTTTATAGCCCTTGTCCTCATATCTATTCAGTATATGCAAACTACCCAGGCGTTCTTCTATTCAGCCCTAGTTCCCTGCTGTATAAATCCAACCACTTCAACATGTGTCCCAACAAGTGTTGCTTGTCAGTCACAGCTCATGTCTGCCTCAGGACTAACTCCTCACTACATTTCTGCTGTCCATCAGCTCTATGGATGCCTTCCAGGTAGCTGCTGGAATTGGCCATTGCACGGCTCCACCATGTCTTCTCTTTCCATGTCCATGATAACTTCAGCTCAGTCAAACATTTGGGCTGACTCAATGCACATCAGTAGACTGCCTGAGCATGACTCAGGCACCACCAAGGGGAGAAGCAAGGAGTGTAACTGCTGTAATATCGATGATGAGGTAGATGGAAGGCAACACACCACTACAAATGTCATCTGCTGATGTAAATCTTATGATACCCTGAGTGGTTTTCACTGGGTCAGGGAGAGATCCAGTCCACTCTTCATTTAGCACAGTAGCACTGGGGCTGCAGGGTGACATAGCAGTCATCTGCCAATGGGGGTTATTTACAATTTTCCTTCTGTCCTGGGAAAGTCAACCCTAAACCTACAGCCATACTAGAAAGTGATTTGGCAGCAATATTCTCTTTAGAGGTAGTAATAATCTTTATCCTTCAAGAATAACCTGTTATATGCCATAGAATTCAAGATCATTTAGACTTGAGAGTGAAGGTATGGCCCTATAATTCAGGACGTGGGGACCAAGAGCATCAGATGCCCACAGGGATCTGAGGGTCTGTGTCTCCCTCCTTATCTTCAAAAGTCTCAGTAGAAATTGACAGTTTTGTATGAAATATCTTGATTTCTTCAAATTTATGTTTGCCAGGGGCAAACATTTCATTTGGTGAATTTGCATCCAGCTCCCTTTCCTTGCAGGATGAGAAAAAACTGACAAGAGACCAAATTCATGTCAAATCTCTTTTGTAAATGGAAATCTGTCACTTCTGTTGGCAACAAGAACTAATGATTTGATTGTCACATAGAATTTGCAACAATCCAGTTCCAACAAGGTGGAAAAATCACTGATATGCCAGACTTCTTCATTTGCCTAAACATACAGATGTGTACAGAAATCACTGAGGCACACTAAATTCCACTATTTTGTTTTGTCTAAAATATGGTTATAAAAATAGAGGGATTGAGAATCTCCTTTTTTCCACAAAAAGACAGTCACCACGTCTTTTGATGCTTTGCTGACTTGTTGGTGTTTATCATGACTAGTTTCCTTCCCACTTGCATCTGGAAACAAGTTTTTAATCAAACTACTTTTTGAGAATCATTTTTAGGCTGCCTTAACCAATTTGATTTCCATAGTACCATGGTGCCTCTGCACATGCTTAGCCACAATAATATATACTGTCAAGTCTATTGAAAATCTTGCCTGAAACACTTGTAGCTGTTCTTGATTGTAGCTCATAATTATTTAAAAAATCTCTTTTGGTCTTTTTCAATGGGGTCATGCGTTTTTTAGTAGTTTTGTTTATTTTTTCTTAGAAATCTTCCTATCCATAATATGTATTGCCAGAGCTGTGAAGGACACAGATTTTCAGTGCTTTCATAAATACTGCATTATTAATAGTTTGTTTTACTGGAAATAGAATAACACTAAAAATCTTTTTTTTTTCAGTTGAACATTTTGCTTTCTGTTTCAACTTCTGAATTTTGTGTTAATGATTTACACTACAAAACATCTGTATTTCAAAATGACTAAAAAAAAGTATTTTTATTTGTGTCTAAAGCAAGCTTCCCTAAGCCCGACAATGTTCTCATGGAACATTTTTTATCATAGTAAATGAGTATATTTGTAACATAAAATGTTTCAAAAATCTTAGTACTTTTTTAATTGTCTTTGTCTATTTCTGGCTATGTTATGGCATTTTGTGAAATTCCTTCACCTTACTCTGAGCTTTTAATGATCCCTTTATATTCTGTTTAGACTTCATACCCTCCACTGTGAAGAAATGAGTAAGGTAGAATTGCACTCTTACTTCGACTGAGTTAATTCTGTGCCCTTTCTACTGATAGCTGAATTTTTAGCAGATTATTTGGTTTGTTATACTAAACCTATGTAGTTTTTTTGTGATATATCTTTTGCTTTTGTATTTGTATTTTCATAGTGGCTTTACTATGCTATACTGACTTTACTAGTTTCTCTTTCTTTAGCTTTGCTTTTCTATTTTGAATGATCCTACTTCAAAAAAATTGTACATATATCTTACTGTAAGCCATTCATTTATTTTCTTTAACTTTATGATTATTATTCTAGACATTTCACTTTCCTTAATTCTTGACACTTTCCTCATTAAAGGATGAAAGTGCTACTAATACTTGACAAGGCAATTAATGCAGTGCTTTTTGGGAAGATAAACTGTGCTTGTTTAGTATGCTTGCTGTGTAGTTGGAATTTTATTTCTCTGATTACGTTGGCAGTGAGGGGGGAAAACAGTATTAAATCTTCAGTGTAGTGTCAGATTTTACCATTTTTATGATCTCTATCTTTCTATTTCCCTTATATAAGGAAAAAAAAATAGCATGCAAGTTATTGTACTCTGTTAAGTCTTGAGGGTTTAGGCTTTTTTCCTTTTAGTGTGATTTCAGTTATCAACGAAGGTGGCCTAGTTGCTCAGCACACTATTCTCTGACTCACATAGCAGGTGACTGAGTGAAATGTTCTATATTTTCATCCCACTATTATTAGACTCTTTCAGCAGTGGTATAAAACGGGCTAGTCTGCTCAGAGGAGCCTTAAGAAATTTATTTTTTTTTTTGCCCACATAAGAATCAAACAGAAGCTCAAATAAAGCCTGTCCTTTTTTTTTTCCTTGTTTCACATTACTTTCTTCCCAACGGAATGGAATAATTAATTTTGTTCTATTCTTTAAGGGAGAAATTTGGTTTGTTTGTCTAATTGGAAATGAAGGCTTCCATGAATGCCCATACTTATATAAGGCTGTGAATGTTGCTCTGAGAAGCCTATTGCCCTGTTTTGATTTAATTTCCGGGAAAGACATCAGATTTCCAAGATTTACTTCAGTGTCCTCAAAATCAGAATCTGGATCATCCTGTTTTTTAGAATTGTGTGACTTCAACTCATAGAATCACAGAATAGGAGAGGTTGGAAGGGAACTCTGGAAATCATCTAGTCCACACATCCCACACACCATACTTGCCATCCCTATTCAGGCAAGATCAGCTATTGCAGGATGTCCAGGACCACCTCTGACTTTTGAGTATCCAGGAGTGGAGATTCTTAAGCCTCTCTGGGCAACTGCATCAGTGTTTGACCACCCTCTTCACAGTAAAAGAGTGATTCTTATGTTCAGATAGTATTTCATGCACTTTAATTCATATCCATTGCCTCTTATTCTTTCACTTGAAAAGAGAAAGACTGGCTCTCTAATCATCATTGCTTTCCATCAGGTAAATTCCTTTCCTTGCTTGGTTGATGAGAAGTCTCTTCCTACTGCATCATTTCTTAGGACTGCTGTGGAGAAGATGGACCTTCACAAAGGCCTAAGTTCATCTGGCACTGTGAATCAGACTTTAGACAATGGTTAATGCATTGTGCGTAACTAAGACACACCAGTTTCATAACAAAGCCAATGCCTTTTTGAAAGAAACTGGAAGGAGTAAAATAACATGTGAATCCTTTTATCTGAAATTTGAGCAGGTTATAAGTGTTCTTAGTGTGTCATTGCTATGTAACTCAGAAATCATAAACATTAGTAAAAAGCATATTTAAAGAAAGTATGATAGAATCTACTTGTACTTGACTCATTCAAAACCACCAGTATTAAGTTCCTGTCCTTTAAATTTAATATCAAATCACAAACTCAAAAACGTGCCCTGAGCTTAAGAGACTGTAATTTCTCTTAAAAGTAGGCCACAGAAAAAGGAATCTGAATCATTAAATGATGCTATTCATAACAGAAGAGGAAAAACAGAATCTCATTATATACTGTTGAAGACTTTTAAAAGCTGAAAACTGAAGCTGAATTTTAGTTAACCTTTTAAATTTGGAGTAAACAAAAAAACAACTGTCAGCACCAATATATGATTCTTTGATAAACTCATCTCTCAATTCCAATCATATTCTGCATACATAGACTTCTACGACTTTCACACAAATATTAAGGGAGTATTCATTTCAAAGGCTGAATAGAAATATCAATTTATTTTGTGTCACTGAGTCCAATACTTCAAATGCTGAAAGTTCTGATGCATATTTAGGATAAAGCATTCAATCAGAAAATATTCATTTGGATGGTGAAATCAACTGAAAGAAATATTAGTACAGATAGAACATGGGTTTTGTGATTCTAAATGCTTTGGAGAAAACATTGGAGGTTTGTTAACAAAAATAAGAAGGGAATGGGGAATGCATAGTGTGATGAAGACATAATTCTTCAAAGACATTAGAAGTTGTTATTACTGGCCAGATTGTTTGATAAAATAAAATATTTATGCTGTTTATGTGGTAATTTGCTAATTTTCAGCCTTTTGCAAGATGTAAAGTTATTTATAGCAAAAGGTTTCTTAGCTTAATCTACTTGCACTTTTTAGGAAAATCACTGTACTTCTTAAATGGCCTTGTTGTGTTTGAGAATTTCAAGTGTGTATATTTCAAATTGTTTAAGGGTTGAAAATCTACCACTTAGGAGCACAGTGTAGGAGTTCATAGTAATGTATGAAAAATAGATGTAGCCCAGCTGCGAAGCAATACAGAAGGCTTCTAAAATACATGTCAGCAAAACTGGAAGCAAAAAAGTCAGTTAAAACAATTATATCCCTCAATGTGACCTAATTTTTTCTATGTAGTAATTTTATTTTGATTTTTCAACCCTCTACATATGTATATCCAGTTATGTCCAAAAGTAGAACACTTATGTTTAGAGTTTTCCCCAAATTATAGTATGTTCCATCCTTTACCAAATTCTGTTCATTAACACATGTGCAATCTAAAGATGTTGGGAAACAAAACTCTACGCTTTTTTACCATTTTGCTGCTGCTTGACTTTAGAAAAATCATTTAATATTTTGAGTGAAAATTTTGAAGAAAAAGTCTCTGAAGTTTAGCTTCTACATATTCCAGTCTTGGCGACATGTTTTTAGAGCTATTGAGTTCACCTGATTATTGTGCTATCATTTTAATCTCAATGGAAAATTTCAACATAAACAATCTCTTTTCTAAAATTCATGGAGGAGTGGAAATATGACATTTAGAAACACTGAGTTTGGTTGAAAATTTGGAAATATTTCCGAGGAATAGATTTACGGATACAGTTCATTTATATATTAGGCTAACAGAAATTATTTTTCCAATTAGAAGTGTTTGGGGTTTTTTTTTACCATGTTTGTGCTTTGATCAGTCCAAGAATAATTGTTTTCTCTTGGCTAGGTTTTTCTCTCATATGGAGGGAAATATTCAAATAATATCAATATTGTGACTGTGCACTTTATACTTGGAAGTTTTCAAAATTCTTGCATATTTCAGAATGCTGTCTGCTACAGGGGCTGACTTAATGCAAGAAAAGGGGGATACAACTCAGAGATGCAAAATCATTCCCTACCTCCAACTTTCTTAGCACAGATTCAGATACAGTTATAATCACATCAAAACTAACAGCACAGTGGAAAGTCTAGTTAGCCATAATCATGGCAAATAATGTATAACACTGTGCCAAAATTAATTGTGTTTGTAAATGAGAATACTGTTCTAATGATCTAGTAGATGGAGCACTGGCATGTTACATCTGCGGTCGTTTAAATCTAACCTAAGGTTTCGAACACATTAGAAGAGTGGTTTAGGGTTAATACCTATTAGACAGTAGTCCCCCGTTATGTTCAATAAAGGGAATATAATTTATCACAATTAGGCTTAATTGGCAATTCTCAATCTGCGTTCAGCAGAATATCGAGCCTGGGACAGAATGGACAATAGCTTTATTCCTTTGATCCCCAAAGGTGATTTTCCTCAGTGATCAAGCTCAGTGATAAACAGTAAGAGGATCTCATTAAAAAAAATAAATCAAAATTATAAATTCTAGATCCATAGCTTTCACACATTTCATTCTTTCCCAGATTAGGCATTCTAGGCAGTTCACTTAGCAGACATGACATTTAAGCCAGAGGATATCTCAAAGTGTATTACATTAGATACACAGAAATTGATAAAATGTGCTTTATATTACTTGCATTCAGGGTTAAGATTATATTGGCTAATGCTGCTGAATACTATGATGGCAAATCTTTGTGTTATTAGAAAGAATAAATAAAAGCTAACAGTGTCTTAAATTTTGCAAGCTCATCTGTTTCCCACAGACTGTATTTCTTGTAAAGCTGCAACCCCATTCAAACTTTTTCCTGTTTTTTTGGAATGTTTGAAATCCTATTCCACCACTGCTATAAGTGTCACAAAACTGCAGCTTATGCATAAACATCTCAAGTCCCTTCAGTATATTTGATTGTTTCAGGGGCATCCTTCCATATGAGTGTGGTTTGGGTTGGTTTGTGGGGTTTTTTGTTTGTTTTTTTGTTGTTGTTGTTGTTTTTTGGTTTGTTTTTTTTTTTGCAACAATCTCTATACTGAGCTCTGCCACATGCAAAAGGTTCATTGGCAAAGAAAAATCTCTGGTACACATCTGTCTTTCATTTGTGCAGTTGCCTCACAGGAATAAGGGAAAACACAGAGGAAAATGAACAAATCTAGGTTTTATTCCTTTTATGTATCTAATTTCTGTGTTTCAAAATCCTGCCAAACTTTGTTATTCTAGATCAGCATTAGGGTAAATCAAGAATTTTCAGAAATTAAAGAAAAAGTAAACTCCCAGCCTAGCCTAGAATCCCTCAGGTTGGACTAATCTAAAAGACAAACGTATTCCTGAGAATATGACAGCAGATGTAGACAATTGCCTTTGTATTACTTGAAATATGGAAATTACTCCTTCTGGAAAAATTGACATGAAGTGACTTCATGGAATACGGGACTTGCTTACTGAATTTGGTGTTTAAGATACCTATGAATAGTGATAATATGGCATGAGGAACAGTAAAACATGCCATCCTTCCCTCATAGTGAATGCTTAAGCTACAGCAATATTAAATCTTAGTGTAAGGTTTTTGTTCAAATTGTATGGTTGGGGTTTTTTCTTTCAAAAACAATGAATGACCAGAGGAAAGCTGAAGTGTTTGTGAGGCTTTTTAGTCTTAAAGAATGCATTGAGAAGTTATCATTTCTTCTCAGGGTTAAATGCAGTATTCACTTGCAAATGCTGTTCTCACCAACAATCTATTTCCATTACACCAACATCACCTCTTTCAACCTCTGTAAGGACATTTGTTCAGCATCAGAAACTTATACTCAGTCCTTAAGAACTGTAAAAATACATGCAGATGGAGTGACTAGGCACGTATTTTGATAAGGATAAAAAAAATATTATATGCCAGAATGTATTGTTTTGTAAACTTATAGAATAGAAGGGAATAATCTGCCTCAAAGCACATGAATGCGAAATAGTGCAATATCTGAAGGAATTTATGTAATGAAGAATGAATATTTTATTCCCTCACTTGAGATAGAAGATCTGTGTCTTGAAACGTGCTGGTTTTGACCTATGAGTGATGGAGAATTTAAACAGTCTCTTCAGTGCAGTAACAATACAATACATTTACACAGCATCTTGCCTAAAAGAGTCACAAGGGGCCTATCTGTGATCTTTCAATATGTCAAGCATACTGGCTCTGACTAATTTCTTGTGTATTGGAAGGAAAAATGAATGTTGTTTAGGTCTCCTAGACAACAGTCTATGCTTCAAAGGTAAACTATGCAATAGATATCTATCTGATTCAAATCTAGTATTCAATTTGAGAGTGAAACAACATGAGCATCTGTCATTGTTTGCCTGGGCTGCTTCAGATGGACAAATAAAGCTCAGCCAGATTTCAGTACTATTCAGTTCAGATAATATTTTTTTTAAATAGATATCTAGATAGAAATATTTCTCCTTCATTTTCCTCATAGAAAAACATTAATTCCATTAGTTTTAGTGTATTGATATTTCTTATAATTTAGCAGGGATTTTTGCTTTGTGCAAATTATATTTTCTAAGTGGGCAAAAGCAAAAAATCAACAACTAGTAATGCATTTATTTGTTGTTTTGGAAATATTATTTTAAACAAAACTTATTATTCTCTCTTTAGACCTACATTTCCCATCTTGCATAGTTTAACTTTGCCAGCAAACGTCTGCTATCCTCAATTGCCAACTCAGGTACCACAGCAATATGAATTAGACTGAAATTATTGTAACAGGGTACAGAAAGGGGGATATTCTTCACAGAAATTAACAAAGAAGTAATTAAATCAGCAGTGCTTTCCTGTATATGGATGATGACATCTTTAAATTATGAAACAACCTCAATGTGATTTCTAGCATATATGTTATCATACATAAACTTTGTTTTGCACTGTTGATTTGAGTAAACCCACATGGATTAACTAACTAAAGGAACTGATTTTCAGCTTCGTCAGATTTCAGGTGAAGTTCCAATTAGCTGAGCCAAATTAAGCTTTACATGTTTTCCAGGCCTACTTCTTGATGAAAGAAGGAAGACATGAACAAAAATACTCTAAATTATAAACAATTCTTCAGTGGTATTTTATCCTGAAGAAATAAACTTTCTACATGAATTTCTCATTTTTGGCAGTGGAAACCTACTCAGAAACTCCACTCTGCCTATTAAATAATGCTAAAATAATATTTAAAAAAATTGATTTCTATGAAAATTACTGTTTGAGCTCCCCCAAATTCAGAAAAGCATTTTATAATTTGACTCCAAACTAATATTGCTTTTTCTCTATCAGGCAAAAAAAAAATACAATTTTTAAAAGTTGCCATAGCCACAACTTCTAAAGTTTAAAAACATTAATTCAAAAATCCATAACATTTAAATTATGTCTTCATAAAATTAGATGGACTTGCCAAGTTATCCTTAATTTTAAATACTGTATATGAATAATATAAGTAGATACCCTGTTTTGTAAATTAAAATGTGACACAGACAGGCATTTTTTCAAGCAAAAACAGACCTATTTTGATTACAAGTTTGTATTCTCTCATTTACTTTCAGAAGCAAAAGCTTGCAATATTTACATGTCTGAGACAATTTTATTGCAAAATAGTTAGATAGTTGTTATTAACAGGTATCTTTTTTCTCTCATTGAAAGACTTCATAAAACTTTCTAGAGCAGCTGTTTGGCTGTCAAAATTGGCCAAGTAGCTTTTTCTTGTTGAGGAGTGTTTGCAGGAAAGTTCTTTCAGCTGTTTCATCTCAGTGTTAGCTGCACCACAGTTATCCATAGGAAATAAACTTCAATTATTTAGTTTATGGCATTTTAACTGAAAAGTATCTACGCTTTAAGAAGAGAAATGAAATGGTAAAGTCAGAATAAGAGATGAAATTTAAGCCAACTTGATAGTAAATTGTTAGTAATTTCTTAGAGATTGCTTTGAAATATACATAGAAAAATGGACATTTTTATGCCCTCATAGCAGTTTTCGTAGTGTAATTCTATGGCATCCAGAGTGGTTTTATAAAATTACATCTCAAGGTTCTTTGCCATAAAACCCTGACATGATGAAAAGAAAACCCAGGTAACTTCAGTGGGACTCTCTCCTTGTATTCTGATATCAGACTGCATTCGAATGGGAAAGCATGGGGAAGGGTAGGATCCATGATCAGTGTCTAAATAAGAAGAGCCCAGTGAGTTAAGCGGTACAAAGGATGACAGACTGTCAATTCACTGACAGTTGCCCCCAACCTGTGGGAGGACCATTGCCTGACCTGGACTGTACAAATGCTGTACTTTCTACAGTTTCTAAGTTTCTCAGCAGTGTGTCAGAGGCTCTTGATGCACAAGAGCAGATCAGTCTGTAAGATATTAGCTGTTGAAAGCTGGAAGAATGTACCAGAAAAGAATGACGTCTGTGCACATGTTCTCCTCTCAATGTTCTGAAACTGCTCTATGTCATAAAAAGAGACACCAGATGCTCTTATCCGAGTGTTTTATGGATTGAGAGAATTTGTTTTCACTCTCTGGAATTTGAGAGCTCAGAGCTATACTGTATATTTAGCCACCAGAATGCTATTCAAAGCTTTTTTAAGGTAAAAGGCTTTGTGGTCTTCATCTTATATTGTCATGGCTTAACTTTTTTTCAGGTTATACTTAATGACAGACTGTTAGAAGAACTTCAAAGTACACACAGTTTAAGTACTGACATTTGGCCACAGATGCCACTGTGAGATCCCAAATTGCCATTGCAAATAGCTGGAGTATTAATGGGGAATTAAATATCTTCCCAATAAAAGATAGAGCATCTTCTTTTATGCTTCCCTGCCCTGTCTGAACTGCTTCTTTTTTATAACAGTTGCATTTCTGCCAACTGCCTCTTCTTTCCAGCCAGGAACTATAAAAACAAAGTGTCCTTGCCATTTCAGAAAGATGTTGACAGGAGGTAGATGCAATGATTCCCTGCCTACTTAGGCATCAATTTTTTCCAATCAGCATCACATATGAATAAGTGACTAACTGCCAAATGCCATTCTCTGGAATGGAGAAATTTAGACAGTGCTGGAGAATCTAGTCTACATCCTTAAAACAACAACTCAAGGTCTCTTCTCTGCAAAAACGAGCTTAAAACCCGACTTCATTAGTAAACAAAGTATGTGGGCTTAAATAATGCACTGAAATGAATGCTCACACTTTACAGGTGAACTTCTATCACAAACCTTACTGTCCCTAAGTAAACAGATCAAAATGTTTAGACCTCATAAGTAGCATCTACAAAGTGAAAGCTGTGTTTTCTTAGTGCTAAATTTGGGTGTGCCATGTGTATGTAACTGTAATGCTTGGCTCACCAAAGAGGTGGTAAAACAGAGCTCTGCAGGTGTCAGTGTATGGGATATACAAGGATGGTTGATCTCAACAGCTGAGAGCACCTGCAACATACAGGCACTGAAGTTGCACATGAGTTCTTTGGGCCATTGCACTTTAAATGCTGTAGTATGTTTTTATATTAATAATAATAATCAATTTTACATGAATGAGAACAATGTGAATAGTAATATTTGAAAAGTTATATTGTAATGTAGGCACAGTTTCCATGAAAATCCTTGACAATAGCATGCTGTTTACTAAGAGTTATTGGACAGCACATGCCAGTGCTATCTAGTCGTTAGGCATTTGAGATGCCATTGCAGAGACAGCTATTTGATTAAAAAAAAAAAATCATGGTGTCTAGGCCCCTCAGACCAAAATGATGGTTGTTGACTGGAAGCAAATTCGCTCTCCTTACAGGAATTTGTGTAGCTTCTGTTTCTACATACCATGTCACAAGGTGTCAAAGCTAAAATTCCTCCCTGTTCTCACTTTCTGTGTTGCCTCTTAAACAACTGTAACTTTTCAGTGAAAAAAGAAATGCATCCTTAGAAGATAAGTTTTAGAAATGAAAGTGGCAAACATTTCACACTGTGCAGAGGTGTGATATGTTACAAGTAATCTTGGAAGAAATGGAGTAGTGGGCAGAGTGGAGTGTTCAGAGCTGCATGTATAATTCACACTTAGTGTGGTGGGTGCTATAGAAGAAATCAATACATAAACTCAAAGGCAGATGGAATTTATCACATATCTCTGCTGTTTGTCACCTGAATATCACCAGTATGTATAGGATGCATCTGCATAACTTAATCTTATTTTCCTTCTAAAAACGCATGTTTAATGCATATTAATTTCTGTACAAAGAAATGGAAGTATTTTGTGTACAATATGCCTAGGATGTTGAGAGGTTTTAACTGGAGGTAACTTGCATTAAACAAAAAATTCAATTTGCCAAAACAAAATTCATCTTTTCCAATATCATGTTTACTCCTCAATGAGAGGTCTGTCACATCAGTGCTTCATTTTAGGTAGCTCATTCTGTTGAAATGTACAATAATTACTTAACCTATAATAAAAAAAATACAGAACAACTAAACCTATTAATAGTAGCCATCATTAGAGTATCTTAATCAAATATCTTCATTTCCGTAGCTAGGGCAAATGCTGATTTCTGACAAGTAAATATTCTGGTTTTGCCATTTGATCAAGATCTGCAGTGTAATTCTAAAAGAATGAGGAAAGACTGAGATATCTATGTATGTTCTTGCTATGGTATATAAAAAGTGGCCTTTGGGCCTTTGATATGATATTGAAAAATGACCTGTGAAAGGGAAACAGTAGGAATTTGAATTGCAATATAGAATTTTCAGTTTTCTGAGAGGCACCTTCCTGCTAGTTTAAGTTGTAAACACCTGAAAATCCAGTGTAAATTGATGTTATATTTACTGTGTAGCAGTCACTTTAATATGCTTCCCTTGAAGCCACAAGAGCAAAATCCTGTGTATTAATCCTATGGCTTCAGAAAAGCAGGGAGAAAAATAACCATTGATGCTTATAAATATGAAGCCTGCAGAATAAAAAGTAAAAGAAATTTATAGAGAAAACCTTGAACAATTCCTACAGCAACATCAGCCCAGTTTCATTCTGAACTGTTGAGCCAGAAATGTGAGAAAATGAAGTGACTGAAGCCTGTCAGGAAAGAAAAACTGCTAGTGGAGTGATGATATGAATCCACAGACGGCAGCATTGAATCCATTATTTTCTCTGCATTGATTAAGGACTGTTACTATTCAGGTGAATTGAAACCTTCACTGAAGCCATGGTGGAGATGAGCACAATAAAAAGCTGTTTGTCATTTGTAGCTCAGTAGGACTCTGAAGTAAGGAAATGGTTTTTTTCTGTTTTTTCCTCGTGTTGTTTGGTGACTTTTTTGTTTGTTTGGGTTTTTTGTTTGTTTCAACTAGGTTATATTAAATGGCTCACAGGAAGAAATATATATTTTGTATGGTTTTTTTCCAATAAATACCTTGGTTTATAAAGCATGTTAGCAATTAGATTAGGTAAGATCTACAAGACCAAACTTTCCAACTATAGCTTTATTTATTTATTTATTGGTATAGCTTATATCTTGAGGTATTCCAGTTTGCATAAAACAGTGCATTAAGCCTCATTTGAAGATGAAGCTGTACCTTGCAGACACTGAAGATTTCAACACACTGTGGTCTCTCCTAATCCAGCTTGATATTGGTATTTCATTCTAATTTTGATGGATAACAGTCCTTTTCCTTAGGAAAAAAAAAAAATTGTTCAGGATTTTAAACTTGAGTGGTGGGGAGGCTTTTTTGGTTTGTTGGGGTTTTTTGGTTGGTTGGGTTTGGTTTGGTTTTTTTGTGAGAAGACAGCAATTTTTATTAAACCTTCATCTTTTTATCAAACCTTCATCTTTTTATCATTTTACACCTTGTGGACACATTAACTGATCAAAGTCACAGACATCACTCCTGGGATACTCTGAGGCCCACATGACTGCCAGGGAGGTAGCACTTGCACAGAGCTTTTTTCCTGATTCAGAACTGAGTACTTAAGCTGGGTCTCCCACGTTTCTGTCACACCTCTTACATATACAGTTGCTGGTGTTTGAGTAGGTCTTCCCAGAAACTTAAGTAGGAACTTTGCTATTTTGAATAGATAGTTCAGGGAAGTTATTTCAAAAGTTAAGTTTTACCTTGTCTGCTTTCAATGCAATGAAGATAATATCCTTGCCATAAAAAAATCTTATTGTGATAACATTATTAAACGCATTATTTACGACAGGACCTGTAAACATTGGGTACGTAGAAAATGCTCAAACAGACTAAAAGAATTATCCAATATTGGAACCCTGTCAGGAATCTGACACAGGTTTAAGCGAGATTCAGCAAAAGCCTATAATAAATCTTTCTACTCCCTTAACATGTAATAAGGCCTGCAGTTTACTGCATTCCACAAGGAATGATTTGGCCATACTCTCAGGAACACAGCATGGCAAACCTCTGCTCTGTCACTCATGTATGCATAGTAGCAGAAATCAGATAAAGAGCATTCACTGAAGTTTAAATATAAAATAATAGTTTCCGCCAACAGTTCTTAAATTGACACTATTTCAAATTCATGAAGTTGAATTAATTCAGAATCCTTTCTGTCTCTCAGTCAGTTATAAAACAAAATATAGATTTTGTTCCTTATCCATCAAAAAAACCCCATGAAAATTAACAAAAAAATCCTTCTAATTTCTGTGATACTCCTTTGAAATATGACTTCTAGCAGTAGCATTTGACAAAGTACTCTCAGCCTGCAAAAATCAACAAAACCAAAATAATCTGCTATGTTGCTGTCTTGCTTCTACTGAAAAGCTTTCAAAAATCAGAGGAGAAATGCCTAGAGATTTTACAAGATAACCTCCATTTAGCAGTAGAAAGCTCCACATTTTCTATATGCTTTATCCTCTCTCAGTAGTCTTTTGGCAGAGGAGACCTGACACTTTCAGGATATATTTGTTAAATTATTAGAATATGAACTGTGTTTTGAGTTTACAGTGTCAATCCTACGAATGCAAATTCATATGTCAGGCATAAAGCCAAACAAAACTGGCTCTTGCATATTTGTAGTTTGTATCTGCTGCACCTGAATGTAATTAAATGCAAATTGTTAGTTAAAAACAAATACTAATGAAAGAATATCCCTTCAAAGTAGTTTCCTTAATCACAGAATTTTTGCAGGTTTTTGCAAGATCTTAAAGATGAAAAATAGACCAAAAAAAACCCTGTTCAGGAACCTGAATCCTGTTCATTCCTTCCACATGAGCTGACCTTGCTTCGTCAATTTAAGAAAGTCATTACTACAATGAGGTATTCACATGGCAGCAACAGATAACATAGATTGCTTGCCTTTACAAACTCTAGAATGTCAGGCATATATTTCAGCAGTGCTGTGTATTTTCCAACAAATACGAGTTAACTTTAGCTGAAATTCAGGGTGTTTGTACTTAGCCCTAACTGTTTAACATCTCATTTCCTGCAAGACAGCTTTTCAGTCTCTGCATACCCATGTTTCTTATGTTTAGCTACTTATCTCATGGGTAGTGAGGTTAGAAGTCACATGCTATTTGTAGTGCTCAGCTCATGTTTCTGATGTCCCTTGCCTTTTAGATCCCAAATAATTTATTTTTCAACTCTTTGGTTCTTCCAGGATGCAGGACTTGCTGCAAGGAATCACACAGTAAAGTGTTCCCTATCATAGAGAAAAATGCCTGTTGCAATTTTCTTTGAGAATCCTGGGTCATGGAATGGGAGTTTTATGAATGTGCATTTTAATAATTAAAACTAATTAAGATCTGTGCTGCTGTGTAAGAAGAAAATTCTTCATGCATGCTAATCAAGAAGAAAGAGCAATGAGTCAGTCACAACACAAATTGGGGGGAAAAAATGAAAGTTTCTTTCACAGAAATGTCAATATTTGATATGACCTGAAGAAGTTGCTAACAGCCTTGGAGAGAAATGCTTCTTATGACTAAGCCTATCCGAACCACTCATACCAGTGTGTGTGATACCTTGCAATAGATCAAGTGGGATAGAATTGAGAGGTGAGAGCGTAATGTATCTTCGAAATTTGAGCTTCTTATCACCTATCATATATTTTGAAATGATATTCATCTTCTTTTATTTATCTCATGTAAGATATAAGAATGAACAAAAGTCTCAGCAAATGTGCATTTTGTCTGTGTCTGTGGTTGGCAGAAGAAGCAGACGTTTCTCCTGGTGTATCCTCACAGATTCAGTTAATCAAACTTTTAAGAACAGTCCGAATAAGAATTTACTACCACTTTATTTTGTTCGGTAGCCTGTAACAAACCTTTCTTCCATAAATTTCTGTGATAACTTTTCTAGTCCATTTAAAATTCTGGCATTCAAAGAACCTGATAGTATAAATTCCACAACTGAATTGTGTGGATTTTTTTTTTTTGAATTCTCATCTTCATTTAGCATCTCTAGTAGAAGAAATAAAGAAAAAAATCATTTCCAGTTGACTTTTTCATCGGATCTGTCATTGCATTGAATGCAACTTCATAGCTCCATCCTCTCCTTGTTGAAGAGTCACAGGCTATCAACTTCTTCCCGCCACATTTATAGCTTCTTCTCTTATGGAAACCATTCCACTTGTTTGATCAGCCTTATCCTATTTTCTGCATTTTTTTCAAGTCCTTTCAGCTTCATATATTTGAAGATCATGTAAGTAGAACTGTGTGTATTATCCCTAGTAAGGCTGCACCTAGTCCTCTTTCTAGACCAGAAGAATGAGTAATACACATATTAAAAGCTACTGTCAGATTTTATCAGCACTGAATATAATCCCTCTGTTATTCAGCATGGCAATGTCTTGCAACTCTGTTGCGTATCTCTGTTCCAGTTCTGACTGTCCTGAATTATTTTTTTTATTGTAGAAATTAGAAGAAGTTTTGAAGTGTCAGACGTTTGCACATACTGCTTGTATTCATTCTTCAGTGAATGCAATATCAGGTGATTTGTTTTTAGTTTATCATGTATTGATTTACTTTATCACTTTATTCTAAAACCTTTACTGGCTTTCCACTTTATGACATTTTAGAGTCATATCCAAAAGAAAGAAAAAAAAAAAAAAAGAAAAAAATCCTTGCAGTAATCATCACTAGAGAAAAAAGAATTTGTCTTCTTGTCTTCTCTGAGTATTTATAAAACACATTGACATCTATAGGCACTGAAGACTTTTTGTCTTGTTGAACTCTTCTAAAGAGTCTAGAAAAAAAAGGTTCTTTTTTGAGTCTATTGCATTTGCAAAGTATTTCTCATGCTCCCTTTTTGGACTGTCTTGTCATGATTTTCCATTTAAATTCCCAGATATTACACTCTTTCTGTTCTTCTAGTCTGGACACAAAAAACAATTTCTGAAAGATATCTTTTACTGCATATAGCTTCTTTTATTTATGTTTTTTAGTGCTTCAAATTGTAATGATGTGTGTTGTTCTGACCATCATACTCTTTTACGGGCACGCAAAGTTATGGACAATAGACAGTAAGCCAAGAATAAGTCACACCATAGGCCCTGGGCTGATGCACCACATCACTGGCTAATGGCTGATGTAGACTCGGCCATTGTTTACTCTGAGTCTCATCGCTGTGTTTTGTACACTAGCCATGACAACCATAAGTATTGCATCTCTTAAGCTTTTCCTTTTGATTTGTTTTTCTCAAACATCCTTGCTTTCTTTCTTAGAAATTTTTACCCTGTAGATTTTATGTTTTAAATGTGTTCCTTCAAGGATGCAGGTAATGAGTATTTTACTACGACTATTGTAAAATGGCTCTTATAGCCATTATGCCTTATATCAGATTCTGCACAGCTGTACCATTTAACACAAAATATTACCTAGAGTATTTTTGATATATATATATGAATATATATAAAAATTAAGATTGTAATTAATTGGAAAAAATAATTTACCTAGTTATGGAATATATAAAAGACCAAGGATTCCACATTAAAATTTGGGTATACAGTCTGCTAAGATGATAGAACACCTTCAAAGAAAAGCATTTTTAATAAAAGCAGATTCATCTACACATTCATCTACTACAGGCAAAATCCTAAATCTATCATAAATATAGCTGCTATTATTATATGACAGAATAGTGAAAAGCAGATGGACCTTATTTGCAATAATATAACTGGGCTGACGGTATTTTTCTGCCTCTCTTCCTGCATTAATAATGACAGGTGGTATTGAAGATAATTTTAACCAGATTATGATGAGCTGTAGTTCAGATTCAAAGACTTTTTTCCAGCTTCTCATGCTCGGTATATGACTGAACATACTTTTAAATGCAATTCTTCAAAAACAGCATTTGAAGATTTGTGTGTGTGTGAGAGCTGATGAGGTGCTTGCCTTTTCTGAAAAGAATTCTTTGAAAAACTTAAAAAGAACATATTTCAAAAAAAAGTTCCTCTGACTTTCATGTGAAGATATCTATTTTGATATGAAAATGCTTGTAAATGGTATTTTTAAATAGCAGATTCCCCCTTTCTGAAAGAAAGGATCACAGGCTAGATGAAGAATAAAAAAAGAACCCTGTGCTTACTTTAGACCTTGCAAGCTGAAAAGGTAGTGTATTAATTGCAATCTTCTTGCAAGGCAGTGTTTCTTCTTTATAAGAAAAAAGTATATACATTTATGTGGTACTTGGTTTACCTCACAGCTCAGTGAGTTACCTTCAAAGTGAGCAGAGCCCTTGAGGAGAATTTCAGTTTCTTAAATCACATCCTTTGAGTTTCACCTTTTGTGTTGTGTGTATTTATGCATATGAATGTATGCAGATATATGCAAATCACTGCATATGTTCTAACTTTCTATAGTTGTTTAACTGTATATAGTGGGAAAACAAAGTACAATAATGCTTAGAATGTAGTTTATGACTTAAGTGGGTGAAGAAATGATTTTTGAAAGGGTCAAGACTAATAGCAACCCTATTCAGCTGAATTAAAATATGTATTAGCGAAATAGAGAACTTGTGCTTTCTGTCATTACTTTGTGAGGAAAAGTTTCATTTCACAATAACCAAAGTCTGTTTTCAAGCCAAAGATATAAATGCATTCAGTTCAGTCACAAATTTGTTTTGAATGACATCTGAATTACCAGCCTGCGATAGTTGAAAAAATGGTAGTGACAGGGACTTATTTATTTCAAAAAACTCTTTGGGAAAAACAGTATAAAGAACAGTTACAATTGACCATATAACCACTTCTCAGGTCTAAATAATTATAACTTCTATAAGTGTTTATTTATTCTGCCCATTAAGGTTGAAATGGTGGCATCTGAAGTCCCTCTGCAAAAGTTTATATCATTTCAATACATTACAGTAATAATAAGTGCTGCCTGAGTCTGTGTTTGAATTCATTTTTGTCATCAAGTAACTATTCCTGTCCTGAGAGAAAGCTGGTGGCGAATTCCTGGGAGCCCAAAGCTGAGGCTGAGGTCATGGGCTCCTGCTTTCTTCTGTTTGTAATCAGGTGAGTTGCTTTGCTGTTTTGCTCACCTGAATCCTCACCTGTACTTGCAGCAAGCTTGTAATCTGTTTAAAAACGCAGTTTAAGCAAAACAGGTCACATTAGTAGTGAGTTCTTTTCACCTAGGCTAGGGTTATACATAACCACAACTTTAGAAAATCCTTAGAAGTGTCATAGTAATGTTTGCCTTTTTCAATAAGAACTGACTGAGGCCAATGAAAAATGATTCAGAAAACAAATATGTTTCTCCCAAATCAATTCTTTGACATAAAGAGGATCTGCATAAGGCTCAATTTTTCTTTAAAACACATTATTGCATTTGAGGATTGTTCCAATCCAGTATTTTAACTTAGTATGTATTGCACAGTAACCGTTTTCAGACTCAGGCTTTGTTAGGTACTGCCCAAAGTAGCAAGACAATTAGCAATACTGCCAGATATCCACTGCTAAAACTGATACCTTTTCCAGGTGACAGGCTACATGTTAGCTTAAAATTTCAGCCTTGAATCTGTGATACTGTTATCTCGGTTCAACCAAATCTAATAAATCTAACTAATTTAAGTAAACCAGTAAATGTAGTTGTGCAGATACTTTTACTGCAGTTTAAATGAGGCATTTTTCAATTTAGTATAAATTGAAATCTGTTAAAGCTAAACTGAAACAAACTGCTTTTAAACTAAGTTATACATACACAATAGTTTAACTAATTCACTTTATGAAAAACTTAAGTTAATAAACCACAAACCTCTTGTGTGATCAAAACTTTATTCTTCCTGTATAAAATTGATAAAAGATTGTTAAATATGGTTTCTGTGTCTTAATATAAAAGTGTAAAAGAAATCATATTTGACACAGAGTAAACAGGGTACATCTGTACTTTGCTGAAATATATCAGATAGAAACTAAAGGTATGCAATAAAAATTTGCTTTGAATACAATAGTAAACACTAAAGAAATGTTGTGTAAGAAATTAATCAGCTCTCTGATAACAAAGTAAGGTAAGAATAGACAATGGTGCAGGTGATAGATTCTGCACTGTAATGAAGACTGTGGAAATGCGATGATTTATTATATTTATATATCTAATGATCTACCTTCTTCTAATATACTACTAAATGTGATTTCTTTCATACGCAAGCCTGAATACAGTCCAACAAAATTTTTAAGAAAAACATTTAAGATAAACTTAATAAGCTGTTAATGATCGTAAGCATGTACCTCACTATCAAACTCCTGAGTAAAGAGAGACATAAGCACATACTTATGGACTTCTTCCAGCTGGGACTCTGCACCATTATTATCTCTAACTATGTAAGAACAGGTAGTCCTGTGTTATAGTGGAGTGTGACTGAAGAGAAGAAATTGCTTTTGAATTCAGAACAAGAGAGTACCTTGAAAATATTTTTATTACAGCAGCCTGAGGCCTCTTTGTGGATGAGAGGGATTTGGAGTAGTATAATTCTGCTGCATGTTCTACTGGTATAGATACCAAGCATGGATCATACCTATAGAGGAATTGTATTGAAAATCGCTTTCATCAGGCTTTGATATCTTTTTTTATATCTGACTTCACTGAACTCTTCCCCAGCAAAGAGCAGACACATTTATTCTAGGCTGCTCAACAGCGCTCTCACATGTGCCAAATGCAGCAAGGAAGATGTCCTCACTGTGACACTAGAAATGGAAAAAGGAAGAAGAGACATTCACAAAAAATCACAAACACTTCATATCTGGAGCCATGGAGTGGTTCAGGCACCATTTATTCATGACTTATATTTGTCTTAAGCAGACCTGTCCTTGATATTGTCATGCTGAATAATCCAGATCTTCTGGAGTTAACAATCAAAGTATGGAAGAGAAAGTGATGGACAATTTCTCAGCAAGATGAGAGTCTCTCCTTCTAAAGGAGGAGACTGGTCTTGAAGAAGCATGAAGCTGGATATTGTATTGGGGCAATTTAAAGGTGGACAGTGGCTGTTTGTTATGATTGCCCTGTAAGATTCTATCAGAAAACAGAGAGGAAAACATCTGAGGCCGTAGGTAAGATCATAAAGAAATTTTCATTGATTGGTGAAGAGAAAAAAAGGTCAAAATCCATCTCTAAGTAAGTACTGTATTTTCGTAGCAGAATGCTGACATGCAATGTCAAGCTCATTTTTAACTATGTGTTTTATTCAGGACAAAATGATGCCAGAATTCAGTTATTTAAAAAATAAATAAGCAGCAGCTTGAATGTAGATAAAGGTACCCAACTCAATTAGGAAGGATTTTTTTCCTCCAAATCTGAAAGCAGGCATTATCCTTCTTTGATAGAAAAACACAGCTGTGCAGTGTCGAGATACTAATGCATTTTGCATTCAGCAGATTGTAGGGAAAACAGACATTCTTATTTTGGATACAATTCAAACTTTTGGCAGTGTCTTCCAGCTTCTGAGGTCATTTGCATCACTTCATTACAATGCACACACAATGTTCATACCTTGTTATATGCCAATTGAGTATAAGTATTTGCATGTTATTGCTCCACAGCTTATTGAGAGGCATTTCGTTTCAGAATTTTAAATATTTAGTGACCAGGTGCTTAACTGCCAAATAAAAATAATCACTTTTGTTTCTTATGAGGAAAAAATTCAACTGACATTCTCAGTACCCAACCAGTGAAGCGTGTAAAAAATGTAGTGAGTTAAATTCTGTTCTCATTTAAAACAGCATAAATGTGCAATTATTCCTCTGAAGCAAAATGTACACCACCAGATATATTTGATTTTAATTAAAATTAGAATGTGGACTCTAGCAATCAGTATGTTAGTGATATTTTATATTAAAACACAAATACAGTGGATGGAATCACTAGTCATGGAAAGAATAAAGGAAAGAGAAGAGAAAACATACTTTAAGCTGCTTCTCCATTGTTGTTTTAATCTTTTTCCAATTATTTACATTTCATGTTAGTTCTACTTTGTTTTCACTGGGTTTTGTTTGTTTACTTGTTTTTAAATGATGGCTGACGGTTAGAGTCTTTAACATCTACATAAATGAAAATAGATTGATTTTCAAAGTCATAAAGCATCTTCTGCTCTCCTTGATTCAGTAGCTTTCATTATTTGGACCATGGAATGACTATTAAGAAGTCCATAATGGGACCATAAAAAAAGCAGATGTTGCACTGGGTTATGTGAGCTAAGACATTTTTCCTAGAAACAGGGAGATACTGAAGCTGTTTTAAAAGGCATAGTTGAATTTTCATACAAAATACACGATATAGTTCCAGAGCTTGCATTGAAGAACCACGTATTCAAAAATGAAAGATGTAGACAGAAACTTTTGGGATGATTAGAAGTTTGGCGAGCTTGCAGGAACTGACTACAAGAGTTCAAATTATTTAGTTGAATAAAGAAAAAACCATAAGGAAGAGGGCAAGAGAAGGGTGTATTTTTCTTAATCTCTCTTCCTGCCTCTATGAATCAGTGTATTAGAAACCTCTTAAACTGTAGAAATTTATTCCATACTACCAGCCATCCTTGTCACTTTATGTGTACTGTGAATAGTATGATAACCTCATGTCTGAAATAAGTGGCCTGAAGTAATTGAGATTGCATTATGTATTTGTATCGTGACATAATTATGTTTTCTATTTTGTTCTCTTTTGTTTGGTTTCCTACTTCA
The DNA here is from genome assembly GCA_013396755.1 of Sclerurus mexicanus. Lineage (NCBI taxonomy): Eukaryota > Metazoa > Chordata > Aves > Passeriformes > Furnariidae > Sclerurus > Sclerurus mexicanus. The sequence continues at coordinate 149,047 of VWZF01001683.1, read as the reverse complement.
CTTATTAGAAAATTATTCAAATTTTCTGTTTGTCTTTCTAATGTTGTTGATGATTTTATGTCTGCAGTTATTCCAAAATTTCTTTCCTGACTGGTAATATCTAATTCAGGATTCAGCAATGAATTTATACAATTAGAGAATTGGGTTTTTTAGTTTATGTTCTTTACTTCACAGCAGTTAGTACTGAATTTCATTCACATATTATTTATCCAGATATCTAACTGGTTCTAGTCCTGGTATGTAGCCTATGTCTATATTACTAGTCCTAAAAGAATTCAGACAGGGACTGAATTTCTGCTTAAGTCCCTATCCTTGCACTAGTTAGCCAGGTCCCAGTTTTTTTTCCCAGTCCCTATTTTTGTCCTGTGCCATCAAATCATTGCCTAGACAATTGATAAGCATCATTTTGGCCCTCAAGACAAGGATGTTAAAAGGCTTTTAAAATGCAGCTATGGGGTAAGAAATTTGTAGTAAACAAGTTTAGTTTCCATATCATGACCGCATAGCTTAGCTTTACAATTAAAACAGTTTTTATTATAGTAAAAGAAAATTTAGTCTGCTGTTTTTGTCCTATTTTCATATAGAAGTAATAGACCAACTGCTTAGCAGCAATTGTTGTCATGCCTCCACTCACATTTGTCTTTATGTTGCTGAAAATCTTGAGCATTTTCCTCAGATTTTCATGACTGCAGCTCTTATCTCTGCTCTGTTCAGAACATCTCTGCCAGCCCACAACTTTTTGGGGAACTGGTGCTCAGAACAACTGTTTGAAATGCTCCAGTTGAGTCATTGCCAGGGCTGGGATGAGAAAAAGCTTGCCTTGCATGTCTTACAGAAAAGAACAGTCTTTTTGCTTTTTATGGTATTTGCTACTTCTACAGCTGTGTGAGGAAAATCTTTTCTATTGGCCTCATGGTTCTGAAACCTCCAGCAAAAGTAACGTAAGTTTTGTTTGCTTCCTTTGAATATCCCAGCCATTTTAAAGAGATTTGCTGGGTGCTAGGACTATAATTTATTTTAAGCAATCTGAGATATCTTATCAGGTGCCAATATTTCACTACAGTGTATAGGTACTCCTTCTTTATTCATGGACTTTGAAAGAGAATGATTGATGAATGGAGTTCCTCCATCAGAGGTAATGATTAAAGGTTCAGCTTTTAATACTTGCTCTAGATTATGGACTCATTTCTTTTACTATTTTAACTTAAAACACTGAAGTCATAAATGTTTCATTAGACAAGTTTATAGTCTTCAAACTAGCAAAGTATTCTGTTAGGTCAGAAGACAGCTAAAAGTTTGAACAATTTCTGGTTAAAGTGCTGAGGGCTAGTTTATGATCTTTTGCATTGTGATGCCATATTTTGGGCCTATTTTTCAGCTAAATAAAAATTGATTTGAAAGACTTCTAGACATTTTCTTTCCTTTTGTCTAAATCACTGAGGTAGAGAGGAGACTATGTACATATACGAGAAACTGAGTTCTTTGTAAAATAAGCAACCCCTCTATGAATTGGTAGCCTAAATCTGTGATCCCTAGTGTTCTCCTATATCTTCCAAATATGTGTGAGTCGATATTTTGTTATTATGAAAATAATTTTTCTACAGTGTTTTAATCTTTCTTTTCTTCATGTGATGTTCCCCTACCTGAAAAAATGCATATGTTTAAATCTTCTTCTGCTGACGAGCAGTGATCTGGCTTGATACGTAAGTCTAGCCTGTATAGATAGGAATGCCAGTTGTTTCTTGTTAGTTTATTTTTATCTTGGGTTTTTTTATTATCAGTGACACAGAACTCTAAGTGTTCTATGCTTTTACATACCTGCAGTGCCAAAACAGAGCATTTCAACACTTTTAATATTTTTTTTAATTTAAAATTATTCTTAAGGACTAGTATGTTATACTCTGTTTACCAGCAAAACTAACCTAAAACAGTCCAGCTATAAGCAATTAAAATAGATTTTAATATAAGCTTGATAAAGGATCCATAAGAAAGGTGATAAAGGATCCAAAAGAAAGGCTACAAAGCTATTGAGCACTAAGACGCTATAACTAAATACATAACAAGAATTATTATTTTCAACATTTTTCCTGAGTTTCCTGTAGAAAGTAATTGCTTTTATAAATTTTATTTGTCTCATTTTCTTTGGGTTTCAAATGTGCAATAAGGCATTCTAAAAATAGATGCTGCTGGGTTCATCTTCACATGTCCTGTTTTCCTTACATTTAGAAATGTATCGTGTACTGTTACACACAGCACACAGAGAGCAGCTCACTGGCCAAAGGCAGTTTATTTGAACTTCAATAAGGTTTTCTGCCTTTTCTATAACAAATCATTCAGATATTCAAATTAAAAAGCTGCCTAAAGCTTGCTTCTCACCTTTTGAACTTAAAAATCCGGGATCCCAGCATTCATTAGCCTCACAGGGAAAAAAGAGGTGCTCTTTTAAACTAAAACTATTAGTACAAAGTGTTGTAAATATCAGACTGTCAAAAGCATCTTTCTCTGAACCTTTCACTGGTCTTGATTAAAATGATAACCGTTTCTGTATATTCTGTTACAGTATCTTAAGTACTGTAAAGTATCCCATGAAACCATCTTCCAACACTTATGATAGAGGGGCTCAGAATGTTGTCCTGTGGCAACAGATACTGTTCTTACATGTCGTGTTTAACATGAGTCCTGCTTTGAGATGTTTGAAGTTTGATTGCCAGCAACCACTCGTGAGCACAGAATATTAGAATATTGATTTGAAAAACCAGAAATAGCTGTTTTTCTAGTTCCCTCTCTACAAGGGAAAAATACAAGGGAAAATAGATATGCCTGGGCCTCACTTTAGCTTCTAGTAATTCATTTGCCTTGTTGTGCTATTGTTTATGTCGATTTGATTACCAAAATAAAGAGGATGCCCAAGTTAAGTTATGCTTTATTTTTATTTCATTAACTCCAGCCTTAGTCTCTCATTCCCTTTTTCTTACTTAGTGCCATTACAGACATTTCATTTATGAGTACTATCAGCAGTTATGAAAGAGCAATAAAAATGACTGAGGGTCTAGAAGGGACTGATTTATGAGGAAAGAAGAGCTAAATATGGAGTGCCTGTCTAAATAATGATTAATGAATGGCATGCTAAATATCTGTAAGTGTTTTAAGGAGGTAAATTAGAGAGGAATAAGGTAGGGTGGTTCAAAGAAAAGTAACCAGGAATAACTGAACTGAAGTAAAGGATTTAGGCACATTTTCCTTTATAGCCTTATTTTTCTTACAGTAAAACTGCATGCAATAAGAAACAATCTCCCAGTGATCCTTAAAGCAGTGTTGCTACTTGATCAAGCACACCATCAATATGCTTTTAAAAAACAGACTTTGAATCAGTAATAGCTATAAGAGTTGCTTTTGCATATGTATCTCAAAGTGTTCTGCAGCCAGTACTTAACACCTTATGACACATTTTGTGTCAGGTGATGAGTGTTAGTGAACAAAATCAGTGCAGACACAGAAGTTTTCAAATTATGTCAGAAATCGTAACTTTAATGTTAAACAGTTTAGTTTGAATCACAAAATTGAGAAGAAAGAAACGCTTTTCTTAGCAGACTAGTTAGTGCTCAGGAAATCATGGTCTCTGGTTCTGTCCTCTATTTATAGGTATTTGACACTATGTCTCTTATCTCATAGAGGAAGATCTAGTAATCCATGTGTAGAGTTATTGACTATGAAGATATTGAGGTGCATTATTCCTATTTTTAGCTACTTAAGCTATTGTGCTTCCTAGAAAATTCTTATGCATGAACTGCAGAAAGGCACAGAGAGTGATTCTTCAGCATAACAGTGTTGGCAGTCCTTTTGGAATTGGACAATATGTGTCAAGTTTCCCTGAGCAGGGTAGGGAGGGAAACTTCCAAAACCTAGTGAGTAATGTGATACTGGTCATTTTGGTCATATCATGTGGATGTTCTGAAATTTTGTAAAAGGAGCAAAGAGAACTAAAAAGTTTCATTCATTCCCAACAACATTTTATTTTCTGTTTTGCACATCAAATTGTGTTCACTTTGATCCATTTTTTTTAAAAAATTTGTCAGTTCAGCTCCTAAAAAATAATCTGACAGCTGCCAGTCATATGGAAAAATGCTGCCATTCATTGTAAGTGCCAAATATCCATCTACCTGCAAAGTTGGATGTGTTAGAAACATTCACAGCACTAAGATTAAGGAGAGAAAGACAACCATCAAATATATCACAAGAATAATACTGAGACAAACAGGAACTGAGAACTTTAAATCTTCTAAAGTTTCTTTCTTCTTTTTAGAAGATTCATCGTGTTTTTGTTATTACAAGAATTAGTGACTGTGTTTCCCCCACTCTGACATTTTATAACCTTATTTCCCTATTAGAATATCCTGCTGGACTGGTAGTGTTTGAAAAATGCGGTTCTGTTTCAGCTCCTCCATAAGATGCACTTCTCAGGAGGTGAGGAAATGGTACAGAATGTTGTCTGTGTAAGAGAATATGGAACAGAATTGCAGAATCACAGAGTGCCTAAGGTTGAAAGAGATCTTTGAAGGCCATCTGGTCTACCCACCCTCCTCAAGCATGTCCACCTACAGCCAGTTGCCCAGGACTGTCTAGACAGCTTATCTCCTGGGATGGAGACTCCACAGCCTCCCTGGACAACTTGTGCCTTTTCTCAGTCACCCTCCCAGTGAAAAAGTGTTTCTTGTTGCTCAGAAGAGACCTCACATGTTTCAGTGTGGGCCCATTGCCTCTGGTCCTGTCATTGAGCACCACTGAAAAGGCCCTGACTTTTGGCACCCTCTCTTCAGGTATTTCTGTACATTGCTAAGATCTTCCTGAGCCTCAGCAGTGCTGAGCAGAGGGAAGGGATAGCTTCCCTCGACTTTGATGACAATGCTCTTCCTAATGCAGCCTAATACTGTTACTTCCTAATACTGTTAGCTGTCTACTACTGTACTGCTAGTTCATAGTCAGATTGAAGTCCACCATGATCCCCCTTTCCTTAATAGATGCCTTCTAGATAGTCATTCTCCAGTATATATACTGATGATTGGAGTTAGTCTTCCCCAGGTGTAGGACTTTACACCTCTATGTAAAGTAATGATCACTTCTGATTACACCTCTATGATTACACTTCTATGTAAAGTAATGATCAGAGTAATGATGCTCAATTTTTGAAGGACACTATTTTTTTTTTCTATAATTCCTTTTGGCAGACATCCTCTTATCAATTTGCACTTTAAGTTTGGTTCTGCACTATTAACAAGTAAGTTCTCTTTTCACAATTGGCTTGCCCATTCAAATCTTGGTACAGGTCCTGCCAATTTGAACTGGAAAAGATCCAGTCGAGATCTGTGAGCTGGTCAGGAATCACTACATTTGGTGTGATTTTTAATCTCTTCAGGGAAAGCTGATATCAGAAGTTCTTTTGATTCTTAGCATGTAAAGACTATTAACTTTCTTTATGACTGCTAATTTTGTGTCTTGCAGAAAAGACTCTCCATTAGCTTTCATATTTTTCTTCTTTTACATCATACTTCTTGCAAGAACTAGAGGAATTTTTATTACCATAATAAATTATCCCTAACAGTAACCATGAAAAAAGTTTGAGAAGAATTTTTTTGTTTTATGATCCAATCCTGAATCCTAAAAGCTATTTTGGACTTGTATGGGTTTATGTATAGTACTAATGTTAATTACAGGACCAAGTAATACATTAACACTTTCTTTCTAGAATACAGCAGTAGGTGTAGAAGTTGCACCATATATAATCTGTGTTCATAGATAAGTATGACTAATGCAGTGTACATCAAAATCAAATCTATTCTAAGGCACTATGCATGAGTCACAGAAACCATAGTATTATATTTAGAGTAATAATCGGACAAGAAATAACAGACTCCTAAAATTTAATGAAGCCATTTAGTTAAAAAATGTATTCTCAGTTTGTGTCAAGCTACAGACGAGTGCTGTGTGCTTGGTTCTTTTTCCTTTTTTTTAAACTCTGTTAAACACCATAACATTAGTCCATAACCTTAATGAGGTAATATGAGATGTCTTCAGTTTTTGTTTTGTAGTCATGTTGCCTGCATAATATAGGAATCATTGTCATGAAAATAAACATCTCTAGAACAGAGTACCTTATAGGTGAATAACACAAACAGGTATTTTTTTTTTAGATTTACCTTTCTAAAAGGTCAGGAGTCAGAAAACTTGCATCGCTTCTTCCTTCTGCTTGGAAGGGAAGGAATAATACAGGAACTGGTGTCATAAGTCACTCTCAAATGACAATCTTGCCCATTTTCTGAGCTACTCCCAGAAAAGAAAATACAGCTTCCAGTAACCTAAAGTTACAAATATAACAGCAGGTTACAAATATAATTATTGTTCTTTGGGAATATGGGTGATTATTTTTTGCTTCTGGATTAGCATAGTGAAGAAAGGGTGTTTCAAATTAGTTGCTAATTTTTCATGCTCTTCCTTATATATATATGGAAGAAATACCTCTCTCTTTTTTTCCCTTTTTTTGTTCTTTTACTTTTTCCCAAAAATGGTGGATTTCCAATAAATGAATGTATTTTATTTACTACAAACTGCAGTGACACCTTCTTTCAGTGTGGTGTATACTGATCTCTAATGTGTAGAAAAAGCAATTACTGCAAAATCCTGATATTTTGAACTATTAGTGAAATTTTGTACGGAGAGATCTAGGTTTATTCAAGAACATGCTTGCTGAACCACAAATAATCCACTATAAAAGTTTCTCTGAATGTTAGTGTTATCATTCTATTATACATTACATAAACTTGAGAACTGTCATATGAATCCCTTGCCATACAAAGATAAAGTTGTTCCAACACAGGTTTTGAAATAATAATGGGTAATCTTTTTCCACTTGTCCATTTGTTTCTTGCTTTTTGTTCTTTTGAGATTTCTTTCATCTGTTAGTAACTTAACCATACACATAGGACAACATAAATTAATTATCATAATTTTTCAGTTGCAAATTATGTTTTTTACTGCTCTCATCCTGGAGATAGCAGCTAGTCCTGAGTTAGTAGACATTGTTCGCTATTATATAACGCTATAGAATTGGAAAAATTGCTTTAAAAATTGCTTAAAATTGCTTTAAAGCAAGCTAAGCAAAACAAACAACACCAAGGGGAAAAAAAAAAATGTTATTTTCCTTAAAAGGTTTTCTATTTAGGCCTTTAATTACCTCCTGAAATAAATCCTAAGAAGTCACCTTCATGATGTGGTGTTTGCTATCCTTGACATTGAACACGCAAAAACAAAAGGTTAATTTGAAAATTTTTGTTTAGAATGCTCAGTGCTTTGCACAGTATAGCAGGTACAGAGAATCTGATTTTATCATGTAGCAGAAAATTAAATGCATTAACATTAAACAAAGTACTTTGCTGATACTTATCTTATTGAAGAAGAGGACTTCATACCAATGCCAGCATGTTTGGAAATTAATTGCAGTGGTCAAAAAACACGATGATGTCAAAGACTCAACTTCTTTATAATACTGGTGTCTTTTTATCCCCCCACAGAGATAATGACTGGGTTGCTAGGAAACTTACTTGAGTTTAAGAAAGATAATGTAGGCATCTCTTCTATGGAAATGGTGCATGAGCCAAAAGCTGTGTTACTTAAGAAGCTACTTACCCTAAAATGCCTGGGTTTTTTGTTTACACTGAGTGGACAGACGCACCTGTCTTTTCACAGAAACATTTTAAAGTATTCTGATGTGTTGAAGTGTATAAATGTACCTTAATCAAACCTTAAGTGGATACTTTCCTGAGACTTATTCCATTATCCATTACCAGAAGCATGTAAGTGTTCAAACTGTATCAGTGAAAGAATCAAGGGACCTTTCCTGTCTTGCCCGTCTTTGTGTCTAGCAAAGTAATTCTGCAAATCTAACATTGCGTAAGCAGAAAGATGAAGGGGTAGAAAGTTATTCTTTGGGTTTGTCCTTTAAGAAAGAGAGCCTTAGTTCTGAATTTCTTTGCCTGAAGACTGCCTTTGTGTGGTTTTTGGTGCTGCCCCTTCACATCTCTAGCCTTTCCCCTACAGCAGAAAAATAGGCAGCTTCAAAAAGATTCTTGTGCCTTCCCCCTCTGAAATACCATCATGTTGAGGATCACTCAGACAGCTCCAGGGGCAGGAGCCTCACCTAGGTGATATAGTCTCTTAGAATCTGCCCTCATTTCAGCACCACCCTTACACAGGGTTTAGAAAGAGTTTCCATTTAAGGATGAAAGTATATGAAGGCAGTGAAGATACGCCTCTTTTGTTACTCTAGGGATATTTCCCACCAGGCCACAACTTTATTTTCATTCATACCTGTTACCTGCAAATTTAGGCAGACACAGGCAAGATGATAATCTGACTTTGTACTGTTTTTCTAAAAAGATATTATAGAAACATTTCATGTCTTCATTGAAGGCTATTGTTTTTATCCTTTTTGAATTTTGTTAAAATTCACTGTGATTTTTTTTTCTGCTCGGAGTAACCATGGCAGCATAATTACCTTACCTGCAATTTCTTTCTTCCCCTATTATCAATATTTTTTCTAGGAGATCATAAGTATATATAAAAATAAAACCCCACTTTAAAACAGTATTAGGAGGCTTTGCGAACATTTTTACCCTCACAGTTTTATGATCACTAGGAGTAGATTTGCTCTAAGCAATGGGTGTATGACAACTATCACTTGCACTCTGCAGGACACTTTAACATTGTTGAGATCTTAGAAAAAGCATCGAAAACTGATGTCTGATGCACTTCAGTAGAACAATTTATATCTATTTCTTGATGTCAAAATAATAATAAGTTTAAAATAACAAGTCAAAGAGAAAATGAAAACAGATCTTGTGGACTTCAACTTCTTTATGGACTTCTCACAGTCAGCATCTGAAATCATAGATATTCAGAATACTATAGGTTCCAAGTATGCTGGTGAGTATAATTTTTTAGTTTTAAATATCATCTCAGAGGGAAAATTATTTCTTTAAATGTCAGTTGGAAGTACTCACTTTATCTATCAGATTATCAGATTCACAGATTATCCTAGAGACTCTGGAAATTCCTCTGTAGAACTCAAACCACTGCTTCTTTCTGGTTTGGTTTGTGTGTGTTTGTGTGTGTGTGTGTGTGTGTGTGTGTTGGCATTAAACATATGTTTTAGTGAGGAATAGATCCTTATAGAAAAAAAAATATTTACATTATGAACAAGATTAATCTAAAACAGTAGTAGGAAAGAAATATCCCAGTCTTTAGGCATCCCAGAAATGGTAAATATAAGATTTAAACAGTTTTTAATCTATATTAAAAGAAATTTCACCAATTAAAACTATGAAAGTAGTGAGAACAGCATTTTTATTGTTATAAAAGCAAGTGCAGAACTGACATTTTACTAACAAAATGAATGTAGCTGTCCTGACTATAAGAGAAGAAAATGAAAATGAAAAGGTGCATTACTGAGTTTGAAATAAGGAGAAAGAATCAAGGAATTGTTTGAAAGAGATCTGAACTAAGAAACACTGCTCCTTCATGAGAATGAATGAATTTGTGTTGAACTCAAAAAGCCCAGAAAATAAATTTCTTTGGATTCTACAAAATCAAATGTGCCACTGACTGAAATTTTGTCCAATGATGAACAGAAATTGATGAGTCTGATGATCCTGCAAAAGAGACATTTTATTTCATTGTCTTTATTGAAACGTGGTCACAACGTTCGTTAATGTTTCTTCTCTAAAGCTTGCAGCAACATTTTAACATCTGCTGTATTCAGTAGGAGTTTTTATTCCTTTCCTGAATCCAAAACACTACAGAGATCAATCTGTGCTGTATGACATAAAAGCAACTAGAAGGCAAAAGCTTCAACTTGATCAAAAAGTTAAAATTTCCTTTTATATTTATACAATTGCCTTCTATTGAACAAAATCAACATTAAAAGTGGTGTCTGGAAAGCTTGCATTCACATATTTGCTAACAAATTTGGCAAGCATAATAAACATATGCAGTGATAAAGCAAGAACTGAGGTTTAGGTCTTCTGAAGGTTGTGATGATCTAAAACATGTATTGAGAAACAGAAATACAAGTTATGGCTTTAAACAGTCATTATTATTCAGCTTTATCTGACCGCAAAGGTATCATCAGACATATCAATGACTTAAAAATTCTTTAGTGCTCAGTGACCCTTCACATGTCCAGAACTGCTTTCAGGATCCTGTTTCCCACCTAAAAGCTATGATTTTTATGCCTGTATTCTCTAAAGAGACTAATCTCTTATCTAATATAAATGGAAGACTTTATTTGTGGTAGTCAAGTCTTGATTACTTGTATAAAAAGTAGGTTATCTGGATTCACTTCTTTCCTTCCCATAACAGCATTCAAAAATAATCTCCCTACTCCTAGAGGGATGCCTTAGTCAACAAGCTAAGAATAAAAATCTCTCCACCATTTTGAAGGAGAGATTCTGCAATAAAGAACTCAAGAGGGACTGTATTGAGAAAGGAGCATGAATCTACAGTCCTGTGATCAGTGCATTCCTTTTATAAGAAAAACACACTAATGCTGTTCCACTTGTACATTTTGTGTTTCAAAGCCACTGGCTAACATGTCAAATAGCATCTTTTAGAGAATATATCCAAACCCTGATCTCTTTCCTGATGATCATCTTATTATTGTATTTCCTAAAGCCCTGTGGATCCATATTCTTTCCTGCAGTGATACAACTCCAGAAACATAGAAGGAACGTTTGTCTAGCATGAATAGCAGATAGGATAACATCTGGTCCTTTGTATGGAAATGAAAATTTTAGGTTGGACTCTCTCACACTCTTACATTCAAGACCTGACAGAAGGAGTCAAAGAGAAAGAAATACTTAAGATAGGAGTGAATATAAGATTGACACAAGGTGGTTTTTAATATACAGCATGCAACCTAACTATTTTTGTTTACTGTGTGAGATTTTTAAGTTGCAGTACTAGTAGTTAGCCCAGTAAGTCCAAGTTTCATATTGGATCAACATGCTTAAAAATTACACTGAGGTGTTTTATGTGCCCTGTTATATAGGAGCACACAATGAACTTGAAGCAGGTCTTTTCATCCAAAAGCAGATACTTATAATCTGGTCTCATGAATCACTCCTTAGGCTCCATTGACTGCACCTACGTTGACTGCAGCAGAGCCTTCTAGGGTCACATAATGGGAGCTAGATACTTATCACACAAACAGACATCTATACAAACCACAAAGTTAGGTATCTTAACCTTGCGCTGTATTTGTTTCTTGAAATCAGAACTTGGTTGTGCTGAATTTCCCAAAGAGTTTTATAAGCATCAGCAGAGTATTCTTGTTCGAATCATTCATATTAGGATTATTCAGATCAGTGTGAACCTTTATAAACTGAGCCTTTGTGAGGGAGTAGATTTTGAAAGGGTGAATAACTTCAGCCAGAGAATGTCAGCATCTCAGAATAGACTCAAAAAGCTGCCTTCCCTTTGCAGGGAAACCAGATTACTTAATACTGTATGTTATCTGCAGAATGGCAAGTTTTTCATTTACAACATGAATTTATTTTTGGTTTTGGAATAAATGTGCTTATGGAGTAAATTTAGGATTTTCAGTTCTAGAGGATTTCAGTAAGATAGTAAATTTTAGAAATTATCAATTTACAGGGAAATCTTGCAGACAATGAATAATTCTCCCTCTGTTTCCCTGCTGTTATTCATTCCTCTCTTGCAAAAGAACAGTAACTCATTTCTCCATGTGCTTGAGGGACAGTTTTTTCCTCTTCTTATGCACAGACACAGACACTGCCTCACAGCTAAGGGACTAGGGTCATCTTGCTATACTTAAATCACTTCTATTAGCTTTACAGCTCTTCCATTACTCCATCTCCTTCCTTTTACTTCCTTCTACATCACTCATTGTGGAAAGTGAAGGACAAGGTCTCCCTGCTTTACAGAGACAAGAGTCCCTCTGTAAGGGGCAAAGTAAAAATTTGAAGCTATAGATGAGAAAGGGGGGGAAAGGCTGGAAGATGGTAGTCAGGAACATCTACATTTTAATAATGAATTTTAGGAGAATTGAACATCAACATGAGTGTACTGAGCCCTCTGAGCTGGAAGACAGGGATGGGAAAGAGAATGAATAATCACAGGGGAAATGGTCAGTGACCTGCTACACCACTTAGACATACACATAAGTCTGTGGGGCAGGATATGATTCATCCTAGGGTATTGAGTGATCTAGCAGAAGTGCCCACCTAACCACTTTCAATCATTTACTGGAAGTCCTGGCTAAGCCAGGGTGTCCCATTTGATTGGAACTTAGCAAATGCAATGCTCATCTGCAGGTCCAAGGAACTACAGACCTGTCAGCCTGACCTCAGTGCCAGTGAAGTTCATGGTGCAGATCATCTAAAGTGGCATTTTATGGCATGTGCAGGACAAACAAGGTATGATGCCCAGCCAGCATGAGTTTGTGAAAGACAGGTCCTGCTTGACTGACCTGATCTCATTCTTATGTCAAGGTCACTTGTCTAGTGGATGAGGAAAAGGCTGTGGATATTGTCTATCTGGACTTTAGCAAAGCCTTTGTTTCCCACAACATTCTCCTGGAGAAACTGGCTACTTAAGTCTGCTGAGTAAAGAAATGCCTGGATAGCTGGGCCAAGAGAGTATGGGTGAATGGAGTTACATCCAGCTTACAGCTGGAAACCAGTCCTGTTCTCTAGGGCCCACTCTTGGAGTCAGTCCTGCTTAATGACCTTATTGATGATCTGGACAAGGTGATCAAGTACTGCTTCAGTCAATTCACAGAAGACACCAAGTTGGGCAGAAATGTTGATCTGCTAGAGAGCAGGAAGGTTCTATGGAGAGATCTGGGGTGGCTTGATCATTGGGTCAAGGCCAATTGTATGAGTTTCAACAAGGCAAAGTGACAAGTCCTGCATTTGAGTCACAACAATCCCGTGCAGCTGTGCAACCTCAGGAAGAGTGGCTGGAAAGCTGCCTGATGGAAAAAGACCTGGTGGTGTTGGTTGACAATGGCTGAACATGAGCCAGCAGTGTATCGAGGTGGCCAAGAAGGCCAATGGTATCCTGGCTTGTGTCAGGAATGATGTGGCCAGCAGAATGGGAATGGGGTTTACCCTCTCTACTTGACACTGGTGAGACCACACCATGAATCCTGTGGTTTTGGGCCCCTTGCTGCAAGAAAGACATTAAGGTGCTGGGGCATGTCCAAAGAAGGACAATAGAGATGGTGAGGGGTCTGGAACACAGGTATTATGAGGAGAGGCTGAGGGAGTCAGGATTGTTTGTCCTGGAGAAAAGGAGACTTTGGGGTAGACCTTATGGGTCTCTACAACTACCTGAAAGGAGGTTGTATTGATGGGTGTTCAGTCTCTTCTCACAAGTAAGAAGTGATGGGAAAAGAGGAAATGGCCTCAATTTGTGCTGGGGAGGTTTAGATAAGATGTTAAAAAAAATTTCACTGTGGAAAGCATTGGAACAAGGAAGTGGTTGAGTTGCCCTCCCTGGAGATATTTAAAATTTAGAGGTTGCACTTCAGGGCATGGTTTAGTGGTAGACTTGGCAGTGCTGTCTTAATTTTTGGACTCGAACTTAGAAATCTTTTCCAACCTAAATGATTCTGAGATTCTCTGATTATTTAAAGTCTGACTGCAGAATGAAGGTGTGTCTTATAATGTCACTGATATGGAAGTGTAGCTTTTGAAAGATAAACTGTTTCAGAAACAGAAAAAGGAAATGCTTTGAAGGAGATGAAAGTGATAAATTGTGTAAAATGGTGAAAGTTTTTTGGAAAGAAGGTAGACAAGTCAAAATACAGCTGGTGGTATCTTAATAGAAGAAAATGAAACCCAAAACACTCCTACATATTTTTCGAGGAAAATGCATCAGTATTTCCCTAGCAGTAAAAATCATAAGGAGTAATTTGTATATTTATAGGACAGAGAAGAAAGAAGAGGATGTGTGTGTGAATGTGCCTGTATTTTAGTTTGTTTTTTTTTTTTTTGTAGGGCTAAAAGTACCCTTTCTTTCTTCTCCAAGTTTCGTGTTTATACTGGGAAAAAAAGAGCCCAAAATCCTTCGTAATGAAAAGCCTTAAACCAGGAAATAACAAATTCTGAAGAATAAATTTTACCTGAACTACTACCTTAACACTTGAAGAAAGGCTGAATATCTTTCAAAAGCTTTGGTTGCCTTCAAGCTTTGATATAGTGCTGTGATCTAATATTCAGAAATCACTTCTAATTTGTATGAAAAAACTGTATTGCTAGAATGAGAAGAACTCATTGCAGTCCAATTGGGGTATTTGCATTTTTAACACAAAGAGTAATGCTGGAACTGAAAAGTGAACTTGCTGTTTTCTGGGGGGTTTTCCTGTGGGTTTTTTTTTTTTATATATTATGCAAACCATAACATACGGCAGGTCACTGTATGGGATTTAGAGATAAAGGGCCTTCCCTGCTTTCCATTCCTGATGACCCAGACTTTGATTTCTAGCAAATTTAAAACAAGAAATATCAGAGATAATTTTATGTTAAAACTGTTTTTCTTAACCAAACTAAATGAATGTTAGTGTTGAGATTGTAGCTGACTAATTTGGTATTTTTTATTAACTCATATAAATTTAGTGAAAACTGCATTTCATGGTCCAGACATATTAAAAGCTGCATCAAAAATAGCAAATGGTTTTCATTAAGCAAGGGAAAACTATCATTTTGTAGGAATATTTTTAGGGTTTTTTTTTTACTTTTTGATTTGAAAAATAGATTCTAAAGTATCTTTTTAGAAGTATTAATCAACCTTCCAATATGAAAAAAACTTTTGATTTTAACCATATTAATAAGCACAATGGTAACTAAAATTTGATTGTTGATTACATTTTTGGTGATGAAAATCAAAGAACTTGCTTTTGTACTATTTCAACCATATTTACACACTTTCTGGGTGTTATTGTTTGGCCACTTATTGTAGAAGTACTTTTCAATTTTTTTTTCCAGCTGATATCCATGAATAAAATACACATCTTTTGTTATTTCTCTGACCAAATAATAGACAGAATGGTTTCACTGGGGAAAAAAAATAGATATAGTGGTTTCACTTCTTTTCCAGACTGCAATTACTTCAAGGTATCATTTTCACACTTTGCATATATAATAGGAATAGGTAACACCATTCCTTGCTTTCAAACACTTCATCTGTGCTTGACATGGAGAAAATGTCATTCATTACGTGGCTGCTAACACAGTTTCTGTTCATTGACCCCAATTATATGAGTTATCACTGCTCAGGCTTAAGAAAGCACTTAGGCACACACTTGAGTTCCATTAATAGGACTTGTTGAATGGGGAAAGGCAGACACAGGCTTGAGTGCTTTGTTGAACAGAGCCCATCTTAGGCACTAGCCCTGCCAGCATTGGTGTCTTGTAGTACAACAGTAATCTCATTGATTCCAGCAGGGCAGCTCACACAAATAAAAGGTCAAAATTAAGTACTCATCTGAATATTGGAAGAAGCAGAAGCAGAATATCTCTGTAGTTAACTAAAGATAACTGCAAGCAAACCTCGTCCACAATGCAAACTGGCCTCATACATACTAACTCAGTTCCTAAATGTTGTGTCAAATCTGGAAGGACACTGTTAGACTATTTCTTGAGCAGCCACTCTGTTACTCTGGGCCTTCGTACACCATTGCACAGCTACAATGAACATACTAGTTTGGTTGTGGGATACAGGATGGAGAGAAGCCCTGGCAACAGAGATGTCCACGCCTCTGCACTAAGCACCTATATCTCAGTCACAGTCTATGGAGAAAGTCAAGTGGTTAAAAACATTCGTAACCGCACAGTTCACATAGAGCAGTCAGAGCTAAAACATTGGAAGCATCTCCCCAGCTTTCACACCAGACAGCATTTCCCCCGTTAGGAATTCCTCATGAACCACTCAGTGACATGAGGGGCCATGGACAGAAAGGTGCTTTCTTATGAAATGGAAAAATGTGGCCATGGATGAACAAGGAATTTAAACTAATTTTATTGAAGATTTTTTTGTGGGTGTTTTGGTTTTTTTTTGGTTTTTTTTTTTTTTGCAATGTACAGACTCCAGAGAAGAAGGGAAGCTAAGAGTGAGCATCCATGGTTAAAGAGAACTCATTTGTGTCTCCACAGAGCACACAGTTTTCAAAAAAATTTATGGGGAGTTGGTATCTGTAATTCTACATCAGACCATAAACCAAATTTATGGTTTGTCATTCATGTCACTTTGATTATTCTATGTTCTTATTGCTGAAGTGTTTTTTACTTTCACATGACAGCCCATTGAATTTGGTAGAAACATCTAACTCCTCTCATTCTTGACAGACTTCCCATCCGTGTAGATAGGATTATGCAAAACAACTATTCTCTCTATTATGTCACTACGAAAGCAAGACGTTTATGCTTCAGGTGCATAACTTCTTGTTAAAAATATAGCCTGCAAATAAGGAAACAAATGTATAAATGGCTTTTAGGCCAGCCATCATATGTAATTGTTTTCCTAAACTGTATTACCTCCTAGGCACATGCTGCAACACTCTTATATCAGAACCGATAATACAGCATCATGATTTTTCAAGATGAAAAAAGGAATTTTAATGAAAATGACACTTTTAATAAGAAAGCTCAATAATATTCAGTCTTTGTTGTTCCAGCTGAGATATTAATGTCTTGCACTTCTTTCTGGAATTCAATAACTGAGATGGAAAAAGGTAGAGATGGGGAGGGGGGTTAAAAATACTTGGCTGTGCTAAGCACGTAAGGTCACTGAAAATATCGGTAGAACTGATCTAAGAGCACTTGCTCTTTAAAGGTTTTTTTTGTGTGATTTTTCAAGTTAGCTAGAATGGAACTTCTTACCTGCCTAAAGGCTAAAAATATTAACTCAGTTTTTCTGCAAGATAGAAGCTGTATCACACAGACACCAAGAAAATTCTGAAACATTTGGGGTGAAACGTCTTTGTGCTACCATCATCTGTACACAGGCACAGTGATTGAATGCAACTGCTCTTCAAAGTCATGGACTGGAATTGAGGAAGACTTGATAGTCAGATATTGAAAAACGCAGGTTTTGCGTTCAATAGCCATTTTCTGCTTTAAGATGCTCTGTTTGACCTAAAAAATTCTGTAAAGAGACCTGCTGACTTCGAACCTGTTTTGTGGAGTTATCTGCCTAATGTGAAAAACACAAGCAAACACATTCCCTTTAAGGAGACTGTCATGATCATAAAATTGAGTGTTTTTAGACTCCAGGAGATGAAGTCCATTATTGACATTTATAATTGTGATCAGTTAGATCACAATTAGATCAATTAGAGACTCAGGTGTGTAGTAGGACGGCCTCAGCTGAGGATGATGCTTCTGATCACGGGAACTGACTCCTTTCACTACTTTCCCCTCACTCTATAATTGCCGAAGTAAGATTGTTGCATATGTAACAAATCCCCACATATCAGAAAGAAACTATTGGCAGAAGCTGAAAGGTATTTTGATAGAAATTTTAGCATATAGATCTTGCTGCCTTTTTTTTTTAATGAAATGAGAGTTTCAGAATACTTGAAAAGACCAATTCTTTGTGTATTCTTCCCCCCTCCCCCCCTTTTTCATTCCTATGGTGGAATACACTTTAATAATAAAAGGAATAAAAGAAGAAAAAAAAAGAGAATAAAGGAAAAGAAATGTTCACTGAAACTGAGTAAAAGCGTTCATCCCACAACATTTTCTTCTTGAGCAAGAGGCGAAATTTACAACACTACTATTTTTCATATATCATTTTGTTTACAAAAATATATCAGTTTAAAAACAAGTCTTACATTTTACAGTGTCCATTTTATGTTTTGAAAATTAAAAACTCTAGCTTTTTTTTTTTAAATATGTTTTCATGTGATACCCCTCAATTCTAAAAGGAACATTAAACAAGCAATCCAAATGAGCCTGAATGTTTTAAGTTATTTTATAACCCAAAGTAACATGTTTTTTCTAAGGCCAAAAAAAAACTTACACAAAAAGTCATGGTAGCAAGGTAAAAAAAAAATCTGTTGGAATGTATGTTTCTAATTCAGGCCCAAACATTTTATTCAAGCTAAAGTGTACAGAGTTTAGATAAATGCCCAATGGACCATGCTTCATTCATTTTAAAAGTCAGCTGCTGGAAAAGCGTATTTGGGTAATGATGATAGCCCTTATCTTTTACAAATAGTGTAGAAATGAAAATATTTTCTCAGTTGAATATGAGTGAAAAGTCTCTACATCAGATTTCAGGGTTTCAAACTGTGATCTGTAAAATTTCTTCCATGGAAAATTTCTCTAATAAGTACAGAACAGCTGGGAAATAAATGGGTAAACCAAATCTGGGCCACAGGGCAGCAAAGGCTACAAGAATTATGAGTCCAAAAAGGAACAAGAAAGCAACAAACTCTTTAGTCAAAAGGTTTTCTTAGTTCCTCCTGCCTTGAGGGGGGAAGACTCAGTTCAAGTCTTGTCCCCAGTTTGTTTTATATATTATTCATTAGAGAATTATTGCATGGAAAACAAAAATAAGGTTCATAAATCACTGCAAGATAGATAAGGTACTTTGAGACAAAACCCTATTATTATTTTCAACTTTGTTTTGTGTTGTGGCTTTTTTTTAAAGGGAGAATATATGGCTATTTCTTAGATTGTTATTGCAGGATGGCATGACATCAGTGTTGATGATGCATTTGATCTCCATTCATATGATATTTCAAAGATAGTCACCCTTTGGATAAGCATACTTTGGGGTTTATCTAAGAGCTACATAAGTAGAAACAGTTTGACTGGCTTAATCACTCAGTTTGAATAACTCAGTTTGAAAGGAACCTCTTGAAGGTCATCTGCTTCATTTCCCTGGCTCAAAGTATAATCAGGCACATGGCCCAGAATCGTGCCCAAATGGGTTTTAAATATCTCCAAGGGTGGAGATTCTGCAAACTCTCTGGATGACCTGTGCTAGTGCTCAGTAACCAGCACAGTAAAAACGGTTTCTTGATGTTCAGAGGGAACCTCCTGTGTTTCAAATTGTACTTCTTATGTCTGGTTCTGTAACTGAGCACCACTGAAAAAAGCCTGTCTCCATCCACTTGCACTTTCCCCGCAGGTATTTGTGCACCCAGTTTCCCTGAGTCTTCTCTTATCCAGATTGACCAATCCCGGTTCTGTAATTCTCTCCTTATAAGACAAATGTTCCAATTCCTTCATCATCATAGTGATACTGTGTCCATGTCTGCCTTGTATAGGGAAGACCAAAACTGTGCCCCACACTGCAGGTGTGGCTCCACCATTGCTGAGTAGATGGGAAAGGATCACTTTTGACCTGCTGGCAGCGCCCTGCCTAATGCAGCCCAGGATACCATTGGCCTTCTTTGCCATGAGAGTGTATTTATGGTGGACCCCAGGTCCTCTTCTGCAAAGATGCCTTCCTGATGGTCATCCTCTGTCCTGTACTGGTGCTTTGGTTTGTTCTTCCAGAGGTATGGGACTTTGCCTTACCCTTTGTTGAATTTCATCAAGTTTCTTGTTATAAATTTTCTTAACCATATACACAAAATATAATTATTCTCAAATTATAGCACTTGATTGCTATATATATGATTGCAACTTTCTAAATCCTCTGGTAGCAGTGAATCCTTGCTGAAAAGCATCAACTGATATTTATTGTTCTTATTCAGATCTCAGTGTTCTCAAAATAGGAAAAATAAAGCCACTGAAAGGTTTTGAGCTTTTCAAGTATAGCATAGTGTTGTGGATGTCTCCTATTGGCTGATTTAGAAATCTTATAAGTAGAGAGTGCCTAGTCCTTTTTTTTTTTTTTCAGTTGAACTGTCTGTTTTATCAAATGCAGTAATAAATTGATTTGTAGCAGTGAAAATCAAGAATCGTACTGGAATTCTTGTAATGACAAGTGGACTAGTCATTGAAGTAGAAAGGTTCTCCTGCCCCTATAGGATTGTTTGTACCTAAGTACACTGTCACCTTTCTCAGAATCTCATATTCTCATGCAAGTAGTGATCCATCTACAGTGGCTTAATCAGTCCCATCTTGGCAACAGTCTAGTTTTATGAACTTCAATAAATGTATTTCAAAAACAGATGCAAGATTCCTCAGTTATTCCCAACATCTATGTCAGTGTCAGAAGTGTAAGCATCTTTTATCATGTTGGACATGAGCAGTATGCTTGAAATTTGGATGAAGAAATACCAGTTGAAAGAAAGAAAGAGGTTTGGAAGAAGAGGCAGGACACCGGTCTGTGTGCACAAGGCTGGAACTCTTCCTTTAATTGAACGACTTTTGTAAATAGCTCTTATAAATAAAGAAACAATTCAGACTTAGAAAACAAGTCCTTTAATGTAATTACACAGTGCACATTGCATGAAGAAAAGTAGCTCTCACAGCAAGGAAGAGAGAGTGATTAATAGGAAAAGAAAACAGCATATTGGAACAGAGCAGCAGGCATCAAGGAAAAACTCAGACTACCTGTAATCCTTATTTCCAGGAAAATAAAACAACTTTGCATAAACAGGAAAGTGATGATAAAACTTAAATCTGTATTTATAACCAGTGTGGAGGATGAGAGCAAAAACATAAGACTATGAAGTTAAAGTTCATTACTACCCCTTTTAAAGAACAGATTAGGAAGTCAGTGAGACAGTGTGGCTAGACATAGCTTTCTAAATAACAAACGGCTGGGAAATACTTGAGTGCTGTCACACAGGAGAGAATAGATTGGAAATTACTTGTCTTTTAGGGAAAATTGATCTGCAACTGGTATCAGGTGCCCAGTCTAAAGGTAAATCACTCCAGACTCCCTCTGTAGTGACTAGAGAGAAACAAAATTTATTTCCAGAAGCAATTCATCTCATACTAAAATAAAAAAGTCAAAGACTTTTTATGTCTTCTTATAGAAAACTTCAGTTAGGTCAGTGTTAGCAATACTAAAAGGTTGAGTGAAAGAGATTTCATCAATAAAGGCTAGAGTAATAACATTAAAAAAAAAAAAAACATTTAGTTTACTTTGGAACCAGAAATGGGTCTCAGCAACTTTTTTATCCCTATAGCTGCCACAATGCTACCTAGGAAATTTCTAACACAATACATTCGTGAAAGATGTTTCTTAGTTTTTCAAGTACCCCAATAGCCCTAAATATTTTCTCCCAATTTTTATTACATTTAATGCAAAGAAATTGTTATCATGGAGTATAAATTCTGTAAGGATTATTGAAACATATAATCTATTCTGCTGTAAGAGTATTTTAGGAGTTAAAGGCAGGATGTTTGCACTTTCTTATCTACTATCAAGGCACCAGCTTCTGGCCATTGACTGAGACAGGACATAAGGCAGGATGCATTTTTGGTCCGACTCATTACAGCCATTCTTCCCAATGTTGTTCTTTAGTATTCTTGTCTTAGAAAACACTGCACCAGTCACTTTGAAAGAATACCAAGCTACCCAGGGTAAAAGTTAAAAGGTGACAATCCCTGTTGGAGAACAAGAGCTTCTGGCTAAGCTTCAAGAGCTCAACCAGCAGGACAGAAACACTAAGCATTTAGTCATACATCGTCCAGTACAGATATCATTAAGATCAGCGTGACTGGAAGGAAAATATTCACTCGCTATCCAGTGGTGGGAAGAGGGTGAGAAATAATACTAGCTATCCCTTCAAGGCTTCTTGTATTCTGATTATCCCGGCAGGGCTGTGTGAGATCAACATCAACAGCTGTGCTCCTTCTCAGGCGTTGTCAAAGTTGCCCAGGGATGGCCAGGCCTTTGGAGCACAGTACAGTTCGTTCAGAATACAATAACAGAGGAAATAGATCACAGAGCAATAAGCAGCTTACATTCACATCTTCCTTTCCTAATACTTCCTTTTGCACCTGTAGGAACTAATTCTCTTTAGTCTGAGATTTTTTGATTTAATGTCCCCTACTCTACCAAACCAATATGTATTATGTTAATCTCTATTAAAGTTATGGATATAGGAACAGGTAGCACCCATGTGCTGTAATACATGTATATGCATAGAAACACATGTAAGTCTTGTAGCACGCTGATGCAATAGTTTTTGAATATTTCATCATGTACCCTAGCATCTGTTATACATCAATAGAATATTTATTATTACATTCTTCAAAAATATCTCATCTCTTACAAAAGGTGATATCCATTTGACTGCTGCATTTTGCAACAATGCTATTAGATCAGTGAAAAATTGTATTCCAGCTGATTTGTGGAGGCAGATGCATTGTAACCCCTGCCACACTGAAAACGGTAATATCATACTGAAAGAACATGACTAAGTGCTCATGTTTTAGAAAAAGAAAACATTATAAGGCCAGTGGCATTAAGCAGTAAATTGATAGGAAGTTCCTGTGAAAAATAAGGTTTTAGATGTTTGCAAACATTAGTGGCAACAAATACTAGGAAGCTGGATAGAGAAATCCATTTATTTAATTTCAGTGCAGCACCAAAATATTGTCAAACTGAAAGAGGAGGATTATATGGGGCTTGTAAAAGTCGCAAATGGAAAACAAAGGCAGAGTGCTAGGAATAACCGCTAAGATAGTAAGAAAAATGTGAAATAGATCTTTCATCGCAGCACAAGTAACTATAATATGCAGTACTTGATTTTTTTGCAGCTCAGAAAGAATAAAATGGCAAATCACTGAAGAAAAGGCAACTGGTCATGCTGAAACATGCACAGCCTTCTAGGAAAGTGACAAACACATAAAAGGGGGTTCTAGACTGCACATAAACAGTTCATCAAAATGTATAGAATATATCTTTATGAGTCCAGTGACCAGTCTATCCAGGAGAAAGTGTTTTCTGTATGTGAACAAACAAGGTTAGCTGGGTAGGTAGGGTGCTCCAAGAGGGAGCCCTATAGACACAGAAGAAGGTATATGGAAAAAGCTCAACAAAGGCTGTCAGGAATGACCAACAGGACAAAATATTTTTTCATGCCAAAAAGTATTATGCAATGTCCATCAGAGAAACCACAGACACTACAAAGAAGCTGTTGAGATATATCAGGCTAAGCACGAACTCTTTAATAACAAAGGAGCTGAGGTTCTGAGACAGGAATACTATTTGGTTCAGTCACACTTGGCATAAAACAAGCAAAAGGCAACAGGGTGAGCTTCAATATCTTCTGCTTATGTTACACCACCACACACTAAAGCATTAAAATAGGGAAAACTGTCCTAGACTGGGAGCAGTCTCTCCTCAGTGACAATAATACAAGAAAAGGGATATTATTGTGGTCAGCATAGCTGGAGAACAATCTTGGTTATTAAAGGAAAAAAAGTTTGAGAATGAAGATCATTTTGGTAATTATTCTCTATAGTTGCATATCTGGTATCAGCAATTTAGTTCAGAAATTTCAGACCAGGATTCATTTCCATGAGTGAAGAGAAACAGAGGATGGGAAAAAGGATTGAAGAAGATACCTGGAAAACAGACTATGTGTTGTAAACAGCTGTAATGATAGACAACCGCAGTATCCTTGTAAACAGCTTTTATTTTATGAAACTTGTACTTCAGACTTGTACATTTTTGTACAATGCAAGCAAGAGACATCAAGACAAAGCTGCATACTTTCATAACATGAGAATGACTTGTGTCAATCCCTTGCTTCCCCATGGGCAGGCAGCGCCTGGCCAAACTCTCATGTGCTACAGGCTTGATGAGGGAGTAGCAAAAGCAGGGTTTTTGCTAGTTATGGAGGGATGAGCTGAGGTTATCTAGGTGACCACAACACAAGGACGTGGGCACAGTGCCACAGCTCCAAGCAAGGTTCACATGGCAGCAGCGAAAGTTCTTGTTGACAATCTTAAGCAAGAAGAGGTAATGGGTCATGTCCAGGGTCCATCCAGGTGAACAGCAGAACATATCCAGAGTCAAGGTTGGAGGCAAGGTGATAGAGTTCATAATCCAGCAAGCCAAAGGTTTATATGTGTTCTGCCCTGCTGTTTTGTGTGGATTCAGTTTCTTGCAACTTGCAGTATTTTTCAATTAGGACTATGTTCATTACTCCAGAAATGTTTAACTCAGTGCTAGTGGTGCTCAGTTTTCTAAATGTACAGGACCACACATTTTAGATTCAAGCTGGTGGCAGATGGCCCTACCATGCTTTACTGAATTTTTTGAACTGATGAAGATACATTATTTAGAAAACATAGTCAATAATTTATCACAAGTCATATGGTATTAAAAGGCCAGCATTGAAATAGTGCACCAGAAAGCTTTGCTCTCCCTGGGTTAAAGCAGGAGAAAAGTGTGTTGTATTAATATTTAAGAACTGTTCTGTAACTGGCCAAACAGAGTTCTTATTCATAAAGTGTAACAATATCAGACATACGGGGTAAGGGCCCTCAATATATTCTACAGTTTGTAATGTAAACCAATGGCTTTTCAGTTGTCTGAAATGTTAATACAACAGAAGGAACTTAAATAATTTGAAAACTGTGAGAAAGCAGAGATTCTATAGTTGTTATAGTTTTTTTATAGATTTTATAGTCTTGGATAGTTTTATAGTTTTGCATGGTTGGTACAGATTAGTGAAGTAAAAATAAGAGAGGTTCCACTTCATAAACTCATTCATTTGTGTAGGCAGAAAACACAGCCAAAGAGACCTCTTGGGGATGTGTGGAGCTTCTGTTGAGCCAGTGGAAACCTCTGGCTTTTCCAGACGAGGGAGAGATTTTGGCATGGAGTGGTAGAGTTGCTATTCGTGGAACAAAGGAATAGGAAACTGAGTATTATACAAAGATGGATGCAAGAATTTGCCTCTATAAAACTTCACATTTATCACACAAAAAGTTATTTCTATATTGTTGTATAGCAGCCCTGTAAGTTATATAGCAAGACCTTTACATTTGGCTATAAAAGTATTCAGACTCAAAATAAGCATTTTTCTTATGCTGCAAGCTAGAGTAGCATGCTCCCTTTCCACAGTTTACACAGAAGTTGATAATATCTTCTTAAGTTTTCTCTTCTTCCTTTCTAAAGCGCATTCTGAATTGTACCTGAAGTCTGGATTTAACACCTTGTTAAAAATTAAGAGTATCTAGCACCAATTTCTTATTTTGAAAGCAAGTTTCTCTATCTGGACTAAATTCTTTTCAACAGGAATTACCATTGATTGTATAAATTACTCTGGATGAAGCATACTTCCAGTCACTAAAACTAAGAATATGCTCCACTAACGCACCTTAGCACTGATTCCCAAAAAGGTCACCTGTTAAAGAACCCTTTGCTTCCTTATCTGCTTCCTTATCTTCCTTCCTCACTTGCCTTCCCTTCGCCATTAGACATGCTTGTTGAGTTTCTCTTACCTCCACTCCCAACTGAAACAAGAATTATGCTGATGTGCTTAGAAGCTGAAACCACCACGCGCTGCCGCACTAGGGAAAACATCTACAATGTTAAAATATTTATACAGCTGGATTCAGTGAGATGCAGCATCTCCTTTTAAGTTAACAAGCTTGTCAACTGCTAGTTAGAAAAAAAAATATAAAAGATACCTTTAGAGCCAAAACCCCCATCAGACAATTTTAGTCGTAATCTTATGAACCATGTAATTCACAACATCATTTAAAATGCTCTGCTGTGCCATATCCCAAATGCACACCAGAATATGCATATAAGTGAATGTAGAATACACATATACTATTCTTAAGTCTCTATACTTGGAAAGATTGTGCTTTAATTCTAACTCTGGGAAGAGAAAACATTTCCAAGAGTACAAAAAAATTGGATCCTTGTCAAGGTGAAACCAAAGTTATCCATTTGTTTCTCTTTACATACACTCTATCTGGTAAGATTGGAGAAAGTATTTTCCTCATAGTAGCAGTCAGAGCTGAATTGCTTTGATATGTCTTAGATAAAGCTATTATTCCAGGAGTCAATTAAAGGTTAACATACAGTATTTATTCCAGTCAGTCATGTAATTATTTTGAACTGACAATAACATCTGAAATTACTGATTTGAAATCATTAATTTGGAAAACAGAAAAAAAAATATGCATGAGCACAAGACCTTGTTACTGCATAATATTGCTGGCATATTTCAATACACACAGACTGTCAGCTCACTCAGAACTCCTGGAAAACATGAGCAGTGGAAACTAACAAACCCCCTTATGATGTGTGCCTGTCTGTCAGACAGGTGCATATACATATATCTTATGGTTTAGGAAACTCAGTTTTCTCTGTGAGCATTTGGCAGGAGACTGCCTTTCTGGACAGACCCTAGGCAAGCCACTGTCCTGCTCTGCTTCAATAGCAGCCAGAGTTTGTGTCCTCTTTCTTATCTTCCCTCTGTGAGGCAGAGTCTAAACATAATAGTCTGTGCCTGATCAAGCCCCTGGAAACACCTCATCTGCCAAGGTAGATTCCTAACAAGAATTAGCTCAAAATTCTCGGGATTGGTGTTTCATTTTTAACTCTGTTGTGTTGTTTTGGCAATGAGGTCTGGACAGGGTTAGTGCCCAGTGATGCCCACGAATTTGTTTGCAGGAAAGTTTACGTATTCCACAGGCAGTCAAAGGTAAGTATTTGTGCAAGGTTTCTTAACCATGATTTTGAGCAATACTTCCTATTTTACATACTGAAAGGTTGTTTAAATTTTGACTTTGGGATTTAGATGGGGTTTCACAAAAATGTAACTATGTTAGCCCATCCCTGAGGTTAATAAAGCAACTATTTCTATTCTTTTACAATGTAAGGAGAACAAATAGAAAATTAAAATGATGCTCCTGACAGTTTTACTGCAAACAGTGGTATGCCAAAAATGTCTGTTTTACTTAAAAGCTATAAAGGGTCATTTGTGGGATCAGTGCCCTGGAGCAGACCTGTGAGTTTCATGTCTGATTTGGACACAAATTGGGATCTGATTAGGACTGAAACTCAATTATAAGCAAACAAATAAAATTCCAGGGTCAAGTCAGCTTTATGGATTTAGCCGGATTGCTTGGTCAAATAGGCTCATCTGAAAAATGCTAACAATACAAAATCCAAGATCATGCATCCAAGAAAAAAAGATTTAAGTTATTCCTGTGAGATGAGAAAATGTCTTGGATTGAATTGATGCTAGAAAAAATTTGGAGGCACAGGAGATTAAGTAGTTAAGTCTCAGATACTGTAGCTCTGAGAATAAAGATAACCTATGGATATAGAATACTGCAGTTGTAAATGGCTGTTAAGTCTCCTGAATGCATTTTTGCTGTCGACATTTTAAAAAAGGTAGCGAACAAGAAGAGAGCAGTGGGAAAAAAAGTGATTAATAAAACATAGCAAGTATAGGAAACTCAATTTATTCAGCATGTTCACTGCAGTGATAATGATCAGAAAAATCCTAGAAGATAATTTTTTTTATCTAGGAGAAAACAAAGTCGCAGTAAAAACTGTGACTGAAAATTTTAGGTAGGTAAATTCGGAGGGCTTATTTATAAAATAGTAGTAATTAACCTTCTCTAAAGAACTGAAGGAATCCTCATCACTTGAAGTAGTTAAACCAAGATTTTATGCTATTTTGAATTCTGTACAGAACATCACTGGACAGTATCTTCATGCTTGATGGAACAGTCTGAAATTCTCTGTCCTGTTAAGCAGAAAATGGAACATCCCATTAACACTCCCTTCAAATTTAAAAACTACATTTCTGGTAAAATTAAGCTTTTTCTCCAAGGAGATCAACATTTAGCAATCTCCTGAAATTCTGGTAATGTTTGGCATCTCCTACTTCCCTTTATATTCTCTTGGCTAGTGAATAGTAAACAAATTTCACAGGAAAAACCTTTATTTTATGTACATTTATAGGGAGACTTTTCTATGGATGAGTATGACAAATTAGGATATACAGCTGTTTTGATATCTTACCTACATCCCTGAATCATTGTTCACTCTGCATATTGAGGTCTGGTCTGCAGCTGTACGCATTCAGACAGGAAATAATTACATTTACATATGCAAACAAAATCATCTAACCTAGGTCTTTGAAGCAAGGTCATTGTATTAAACTGATTACTTTTATCAAACTGTCCTTAGGAAAAAAAAAAAAAATGGAGAGGAAGAGAACAGACTTGTACAAACTTATCTTGGCTTCCACAGCCCTCCCATCAAAGAAGGGATTCCAGAGTTTGAGTGTGATTTACATGGTTGGTTGTACAGTCTGATTCTAATTGTTTCTACTGTCTTTGGGGATTATTTTCATGAAGTGAGGCATCACTCATCACAAATAATAGTGCCACAATTAAGCCTTTCGACAGTGGAATCAGCAAGGAGAATTACCCATGGCTCATAAGGAGTAAAAGTGCCATTTTTAGACAACTATATTGACCAAAAAAAGGAAAAGATCTGAATTTCTGGCAAGAATTTGAACCAGAATAGGGGAGTTTTGCCCAATTTTACTGTGATTTCAGGAGCAGGAAGACAAAGAACAAAAGGTACTAATTTTTAAAATGCTTGATAGGTTAGCTAGATTTATTTATTTTATTAGCAAAAAAATTAACAGGCTTGCTTTAATATTCTCAAGCATAGAGATGCTTGACTTTACATCCTTAACTAAGACACTGAGCACAGGAATGGTCTTAGGAATGTGACATTTTAACTTGTGTTCATTTGAAAAAAAGTACCAGACTTTGAAAATTTAATTCTTCAGACATGTTAGTAAATGATTTAATGTTAATGAAATGTTACAGTTTTCATGTCCTCTTTATAAAGTTATAACATCCTGTCGTGCTGTCCTCTTTGCATTAGAATTTCAGAACTGAAAACCACCCATACATTAAACCGTCTGGCTCACAGCAAGGTGTTCAACTTGACATTTTGAAGAGCATGGATATTTCTATTCCCTGTTTTTTTCAGCTTAATGCATGATAATTATGTGTTTTAAAGCATTTTTATTCTAATTTATTGCTCTCTTTCCAAGCAGTATTGCTCTTTAGCCTCCTATAGCATATATTTCGTGACAAGTATAACTAATATTTTTTTTCAAAGCAACTGCTTTGTGTACACTGTTGCACCCAGTGTTATTTCCCAGACTTTAATACAGAGGAAAAATACCCCTCAGGTTCTTGTTTATCTCTTGCTTTATGCATACAATAGCAACAGCAATATGATCTTCTGTGAAAATTAGTATCATACGTGTATACATTTTTCAAATGCAATGTGTACTATAAGATATTCAGTCTTATGAACAAGACCTGAGCTTCCTGTGTAACTTAAGCTGTGAAAAAGTCTGATTATATCTGTCTTCGAGGACTGTATAGTAGTTCTGTCTTCCTAATTTTGGGAACTTGAGGTTGCCTAAAATAGCCAGCAGAATTAAGTTCTCACTGTATTTTAATTGAAGGTCCATAAAGTAACAAGATAATTCCTTGTGTTCTGTGACTATGTCTGCTGATTTATTTCGGTCACACACTGGTTTTATTCACAAACATTTGTACAAGGGAGACCTTATTCATAATAGTCCAAGAAAGAGAATGAATCATAAATACTCGAAAGAATAGATTTATAGAGTATTCACAGCTAGTGGAAAGCATCATAGCCCTTTATTAAAGCTTCTTTTTTGCCTTTAACACAAGAGTCATCAAAAACAATGGATATTCATGTATAATTCATTAACGAACAAGGCATTTTTCCTGTTTAAAATGCATAGGTCATCCATTCTTGGAGCAGAAATAATACCATCTGATTTTGATGATTAATCAAAGTGCACAGAGTAAATAGGAAATAATCATACTGACCAGTTATGTATAAATTCTACAGGAGGTTAAAAACTGTGCATATAAACTACTACAAATAAACCAATACAGATACTTAATAATTAACAGCCTCCTCAGGGATAGTTTGCAGAATGACTGTATTCATCAAGAAAAGTTGCTTTCTATAGTTAGTAAATGCAATAAATATTCACTTTTTAATGCTGTATTTTTATGTTGTATTGCAGTGCTTGGACAAGCAATATATGTTCATACATTCAGCCCTTCATGAAGCTGGGAAAGTTTTGTTTTATACTGATAGCTAAAAAGGGGAATTGGTTAGTTTGACAGGTCAGAAGACAACCTTAGACATAGAAAAAAAAGTGTGCAAAGTGCAGAACACTAAAAGGATGGAAATAAATGAGCAAATACAAAACATAGTAAGAGTAACTCACAAGATTTGACTTCCTGAGATTTTACATCCTTTACAGTCATTGCTGTGGCTTCCCTCTGCCCAAAAAACTTATTTCTGCACAGTACTCTCATTTTTTTGTACAGTGATCGCCAGGAATAACCCTCAGGTCTTCCTCAAATCCTCCCTGCCCTCATTTCTCATATGTAATAATACCTGATTTACCAACAAAAACCAACCAAACAAGCAAAAAGCCAACAACAAAAAAACTCCAAAAGAAAAGCACTTACACAATGCTTAGCACTCTGTCACATTTGCTACCTACCTGTCCGGGCAAGAAAAGCTGATTGTGCTGAGTTGCAAGTTATGTTTGTGCTGCTTTCCTAGTCCAGGTGCATGTGCTGCCCTGTGGGCCACCAAGACAGCCTGCAGAAAAAGTTGTAGCCATGTTTTAGCTTTCCCATCTGTGGATGTAGTAATATATTGTCTCTCCTCTTCCCTGTTTTCTCTTTTTATGAAATTTGTATGATTTTAGTATCTAGATGTCTCTGTTATATTTGATTAAAGTCTACCAGCAAGCTCAAAAGTTACACAGGAGAAGGAAAGAAAGAGTTATACAGAGAGAGAGAAAAAAACAAGACAGGGAGTAGGATGCTGGAAGCCCTTTTTTTTTCCTTAGAAAACTAATCTAAAGAAGTTCCTGTAATACCTAGTTAAGCACAGAGCTTTAAATCTTTATTTGCTGTCTAATTAATGGGATAATATGGGATTCAGAACACACAGCTTATTTGAAACACTAGCTGTAATAGAAAATAACAGTCTTTCAAAGACAGGTAATGTAGTATAGGATCTGTAGCAGGTTGCAGCGAGCAGGTGATTATTATTAAGTATTAAAAACCTGCAGAAAAGTTAGTAGTAGTCAGCTAAGAAACATGTAATCTCCAGGCTGCTGGGAACTCAAAGTGGATGGCACATTTAGCTTTGGTGGTTTTTCATTGCTTGGCAGCCAGGAAGCCCAGGAGAGACATGAGCAGCCCCGGTTATTGAAAGCAAACGTGGACACAGTAAATCTGTCAGGTTCTCCAACTCTGTGCTAAGGCATCCTTTGAACCAGTCAGTGAGGTGCCTGCCTGTCTCTCCATTATAAATTTCTGTGCGTTTCCTGAAGGAAAAAAAATGCCCAAACCAAAACAACAACAACAACAACAAAAACACCAATATATTCTGTTATTGGAAGTGCAAGTAAACTGTTATGATTCTTAAAAGAAATCACCTTCTGATTAATGGAAATGCCACCCCGTGTTCACACACAGCATGCAGAGAAGTGAGAGATTTTTTTTTGCACCTGTGATAACACTATTCAAGTTCCTTACTGTTAGAAGAACAAAAATACAGGACAAAATAAGTTCCTCTTCTGTTCCCTCCAAAATACCCAAGAACTCCACCTCTTACGAACAATAAGTCAGCCAGATGCTTTCTTATTAATGACACCTCTTCTTTGTGTAAACATATTGCCTAGGAGTATCAGTCATCAACCAACTCTTTCTCTGCCAAGTGCTCTATGAACACATGACTAAAAGATAGTGCCATGCAAAAGTGCCCACAATTCCAAGTATAAATCAAAAAAAAAAAAACCAAATGCAAGGGTTATTAACATAAGTTAATGTATGCGAGGTTATTAACATAAGTTAATGTAAATGTTGGAGGTGGATAAATTTAGCTCTGTTTAGGATGTTTTAACTACAAGTTTGTGCTTCCTGCTCTTCCCACATTTCACTTTGGCTTTGGTTAGCTGGTCACTTTCGTCTAGATTCACTAATGTTTGTGGGTTTAAGACTGCAGTATTGTATTTGTTTCCATTTGCTTTATTGGTATGTAATTACACTCACAATTTTAAAAATAAGTAGGGAGACAGAGGTGATCCAAAAATAGTATTTGCTTGTGGTTTGTGACTTGTAATTCTCACCCACTCCCAGCCCAGGACCATTTTCTCCTTAATATTTTCTATGGCAACAATCCTTAATATTTTCTGTGCAAAAAAACCTGCACACTTGCAAGACAACAGCATATCTGGGAATTGATTTCCTGCACACAGGATTTAGTATGAACCCTCTTTATCATCTTACACTGTGTCTTGGAAGTACAGAAGCCCATGGTGGTTCCATTGCCTTCTTTGCTCCTGCAGGGACTACAGTAAACAGAGCACTAATAAACCTTGTAGATTTACCCACCTCAACTTTGGATTTCCATACTTGTGTCTTTTAAACTAGTTTCTCTCCAATGTACAAGGTGTTGAAAATTCTTTGTGTGATCCAGTTTTTTCACATAGCTTGATGAAAGGATGGATGCAGTTTCATTGTCATACAGTATATTCTGATGTTGGTTCCCACTGCAAGCAATTACATTTGCTATAACTTTCAGTGGCATTTTGGATAGCTCCACAACCTGCTGTATATTCTAATGAAACCTGTATCACTACTAATTAGACACCTGCAGAAGAAGTGAGCTATGCAAATGCCTTGCCATCCGATTGCTATTTTCCCTCTCTCATTAAACTTTCAATCTAAATTATGTCACAGGCTAAAGACTTTTCTCTCAAATTTCAGTGTTGCATGGAATTTAGCAAAACATTTCACCCAGACTTCAAGGAATCGTGTGAATGCAAGTCTTCCAAAATGAATTTTCATTGCTTCCCACATGCCTAACCTAACTCCACACATGACCACCTTCCTTTCTTTTCACAGACACACAGATTGAAATGCACTCTGCCCTACTCTCCATCACTGTGACAAAGTATTCTGGTGGGCTTAGAAAGCTGTAGATTATTGGTTTGCTTTTCATCAATGGAGGTCCTTGAGTTCAAATGTGGCTAGACATAAGTCATGTTTGCTGTAAACAAGTATTTGTTGGTTATATACACAAGACTGAGATTAAATAGTGGGTATCTTGCTTATGAGGTTATATTTCCATCAAGGGTTTTCAATGATATCATAAACCATGAGAGAAAAGCAAAAATGTCTTACAAAATTGCCACAAGTCCCAAGATAGAACTATATCTTGGTAATTCACACTTAGCAGTTTGTTTCATGCAAATTTCAGGACCTGGTCTAAGCCCTTCCTGGGATGCAGTCCCCGTCTTTCTCCCACCAATGGCAGCATTAACTTTTTTTATCTGCTCTGGACTCCTGCTGTTGCTGTCCCATATTCCAATCTGTCTGATTCCTGCTCTGGTTACTTTCATCTCCTTCTCCAGGGTGCTCTCTGCTAAATGTTTTGGCTGGAGCTGTAAGCATTATACCATATCTTTAATTACACAGGCAAGCATATTTCTGAAAGCATGCTGTGCGTTCATAAATCAAAATTGGATTATCAGATGCCTAAACTGTTTGTGCTCACAAGTAAAAATACATGATCATCTCTGAAAATGTGGACAGCACAGATTTGGTAGTAGGTTTCGATTTCCCCTTTGAAATTTTGGCCAGAGCATTTTATACATTTCTAGAAGAAAAATGTGTCAAGAACAGCTAAACAGAAACTTTGAAATCTTCAAATATAGAAGGAGGGTAGTGGTAAAGTATTTTACTGAATTTTGACATACTATCACTTAAACGAGATCTTCTTCACGTCAGTTACTGTAGCATGCCACAGAAAATCTCTGCAGAAAGAAAATGTAGGTCTTTCCAAGCTGGACTATCCCAGCCACAAAAAAGTGAGGTTTACTTCATGCAAGTTAATGTCATTCTATCTTCACACATATTCTTGTATTCTGAAATCAGAAAGTAGAGAACAGGTTGAATCTGGTATTGAGCTTCACTTCATATGTACAACTTTGCATTTTAAGTCATAGCCGAAGTTAGAGTGAATTTAAGGCATTATACCTCTATTTAGCTGACCATAAAACAAGTATGTTGTGGGTTAACTCTGGTGGGCAGCTCAGCTTCACACAGTCACCTGCTCACCTCCCCTCCTCAGAGGGATGGAAAAGATGATCAAAAGGGTAAAAGTGAGAAAATTCCTAGGATAAAGACAATTTAATATGTAAAGCAAGCACTGTGTCTGTAAGCAAAGCAAAACCAGCAATATATGAAGAAAGTTAATAAAAAAAAATCCAATTCTATTAGCTTTGAAAAACATGTGCAGAAATTTGGGCAGAAGCATTACCCTGATAGAAACACCAGCAGCATTGTCCTTCTACCTATCTCAAATACAGTAAGAAATTTGGACAGTAATGTTAACTACAATGTTACGTTCAATGTAGCTGTATATAAAGCAGCATTTACAATGAGAGCTTATCTTTATCACAGGGGCAAACTCTGTGAAAAGGGATGTCAAATGACTATTTAGTGAGCAAGGCTTGTGTTTATTCTGTGGATGGGTTTTTTTGGTATTTCTTTTGGTCACTTGCAGGAACACCTGTCGAGGTGATAGAAAACATTTGAGTTTGCTTTATTTGCTGTTGCTAACAAAACCTCAGAGAACAGAAGTGTGCAATTATTCTCAGTCTTGAGAAAATGAAAATTTTAGATACTGCAAGACACCCTATTGCTAACCCGTTTACCTGAAATATTTTCCTGACAGCACACAAGAATTTCCTGAATCACAAAGAGGCACTATTTTCTATCTCAGAATGAAATATTAATTGGTTTTGGTCAAAATATATTTCTGTGTAGTCTGCATAGGAAGATGAGAGAAGCTTAGGAAATTAGTCTGGGTGGACTCTTTTTTCTGTCACAGTCCTGGCTAAAAATGCAAGACAGCGACTGGAAAGATTGATTAGGATAGCATAAGGCAGTTCAGGACCCAGAACCCACTGAAACAGGTAACCTGCACTGATTCATAGCAAGAGCTTCAGCTTCTTTCAAGTATCAGTGTAGAGTGGATCAAATTCCTAAAAACTCCAAAAACCTTGTGGTTTTAGCAGTTATCTCTGTAATATTTGGTGTTTTGCTTGAATTTCTCCTTCTGTAGACAAGATTCATGCCCCTCTGTCATATGAATATCCTAATGAAAGATCTCAAAAATATTAAGTAAAAATCTTTTAATTGCAACCCTAACATTAGTTAAGAAACATTTGAATTCTTGACACAGCTGTACCCAAAAAAGGTTCAGAAACCAACAAAGTAGAACAATTTTTTTTTTAAGTTCAAATGTTTTTAAACTTAAACTCAGGATTCTGTGAGACAAGTTCAAGTTTCTTATGTGTTTTAGGTTGTAAGCCAGCCCAGATATGTGGGGAGAAAATTGGATGGACCTCTTTCTCTCATAATTATTCTGTGTCTTAAAAAAATAAGTTTTCTTGCTGAGAGCATTTAGAGTGCACCAGTGAAAGGGGAGAGCAATATGAAAAAGGGATGGTGATCCTGTTGCAAGAACTTGTCAGCAAACTTTTTTTTTTTTTTGGCTCCCTAATAAATCTTTCCATCCCTCTCCACAAAATACTTAGTCGCACACAGGTTAGTAGTTTTGTCGGGGTCCTTTTGGGCTACCTGGGCTACTATGAACTGCCAGCAACCATCAAAACGCTAAGACTTTCATTGTCATTGAAGGACTATTGGCAGCTATCATCAACCTGAAAGGAGGTTGTTATGAGGTGTGAGTCGGTCTCTTCTGCTGTGTCTCAAGTGAAAGAATGAGAGGAAATGGCCTTAAACTGCACCAGGGGAAGTTCAGTCTAGATATTTGAAAACACATTTTTCACTGAAAGAGTAGTCAGGCATTGGAATAAGTTGCCCAGGGAGGTGATGGAGTCATCTGTCTGGAAGTGTTCAAGTGGCATCTGGATGTGGCATTTGGGGATACCGTTTAGGGGTGATTATAGTGGTACTAGGTTGATAGTTGGACTAGGTAATCTCTTGAATGTCTCTTCCAACTTTG
This sequence comes from Sclerurus mexicanus, assembly GCA_013396755.1. Lineage (NCBI taxonomy): Eukaryota > Metazoa > Chordata > Aves > Passeriformes > Furnariidae > Sclerurus > Sclerurus mexicanus. The sequence continues at coordinate 112,951 of VWZF01001683.1, read as the reverse complement.
ATGATTCTCAGATTCTGTGATCTTCAGAAGGCTATTCGTTTCATCTTACAATCTCTTTAGGCCATCTGGATAAGAAGAAATTTTAGATGATAGACTGAAATATATGCTTTGGATGACTAATATTAGGCGGATTATACCCCAATCTTTGTTGGTAACATTCCATAATGATTGCATAATTAAAAAACATTTGATGCTGTTTCCATACAGCAAATACTCCTTTATCTTTTTTTTGGTTTGTTTTATGGAGCAACTGAAGGATTGTTTTGGCAATATGTTATTGATCTGGAAGAATCACAATCAATAAGTATTATAGCTACTCAGTGATTAGATTATTAGAAAAATAAATTAGGATCTATCCTGCTTTCAAATAATCATTATTTCACATGACGGGTAGAAAAGAATTGTATACATGTCATAGCATATTATTCATTTGCAAACAGAGAGACACCTTTTCTAATCCTATAGATTTCATTTATTGATCAGAGATCATGATAAAGTGGTTTCTTTTGGAGTCTTCTTTGTCTAAGGCCCCTCTTTTAAATTAAGAATCTATTTTACATTACCATAACCCAACATAAAAACTATGTGCCTCTATGTGTACAAGCAAGTCACTTCTTTCTCTTCTGTTTTGACATAACTGTTTATTTTCTTATTAAGAAAAAAAAATCTATTTTTCTCCAGCTGATCTTTGTGTTCAGGTGTAGCAAACATACTGCTTCCTATTGTGGTTTATGCTACAGGCAATTCTGACATTTGCATTTTTACATCATGTGCATTTTGAAATAAAGAAGTGACGGCTGAACTCCACATTGAAAGCAGCCTTCTGTGTTGCTATTGCTCTATAGTTTGTTGATTTGCTTTGTTTTACTTTGCTTTGTTTCCTCTGGAAGATCTCACAGCCTTTTATGAAGAATTTGTGTGTTAAGAAGTAAAAAAGAAGTATAAATCCTACAGAGGAAAAGTAGTTGGTGCAGAGTAAAATTGTCACAAAGCACCAAACTGTAGAGATTCAAGCCTTTGGGTCTGCAATAATAAAAATACACTGAGGCAGCCATAGAATCCCTATGCCTCTCCCAAGCACACCTTGTACTTTTTGTTGATCAAGGAATGAAAAGGTTTGAAAATATAACTGATCATCCTATAACAAAATAGAAAGGGATTGTGATGGAGAAATACACAGAATTCAGTATACAGAAAGATAGGCACAGCTCTGGTCTCCATTGTAAATAGCAATAATCAAAAGCATCTGGCTGCCTGTGTATGTGAGTTTGTCTTACTTGGTAAATGCCAGCTCACAGATAATCACATGCAAACAGCTGGCAGAACTGAAAGAAAGTGGATAGAGGCAGGGGGATGAGAATGGCTTTTTAGGAAGTAGAGAAAGTATAAGGACTGCTACTGTGGTACAAAGGAGAGAGATGTTAGGAAAAGGGCTGTGAGGACAAAATAATCCGTATGCTGTTATTTTCATGAGACTAGTCTTCATTCAAAACTGTCTAAAAATTCAATACCTACAATGTAAAAATTCGGAAACCAAATGAATAAAAGTCATTGCTGCCCAGGTCTGTCTCAGATTCTCGCTCTATGACAAGATGAGTTGAAACATATCAGCTTCCTTAGCATACTTAGAGGGAAATACCAGGGCAGAGAACTAATCAATAAATGATCACAAGGTTTAAGAGAAAAAGGGTTAAAAGTATTAGGGTAACCAATTCCAAAGCTTATGATAATGCAGCCTTGATAGGAAAATGGTGCATCTGTGGTGCAGAAAGGGGTTCAAGACAAAACTGAGGTACAGGGAAGCACAGTGTTGTCAGCCTGCATGGCTCAAGCCCTTCATCCTGTGTTAAGCACAGGAGTACAGCACTGACAGCATGTCCAGCATTGACCAGTCCTTTCAGTAAGTGGAGCAGATGGACTATATGTGCTGCAATGTGCTTAGAGGAGACCCTTTTATTTACATTCCCTCACAGTGGGTGCAGCTGACCCCTAATATCACAAGTCCCACCAACTAAAGAGGATGATATCTCAAAATCTGATCTGGATATGTTGTCTCCCTCCTATTCTCCCACCCCTTTGACATCTGGGAGTAGAATAGCTTAGTAAGAGCCAGCATGCTCTTGACCTCCTTGAGTGAATAAGGCAAATCTTTTGCTTTGAAAGGCTCACTAGACTTTTAGCTCCCCTTTTCAGCTTGCTCATGTCTAGCCAGATGTGTGTATACCACCAGTTCCTGCATCCCTAGTAGCAAACTTGAGAAAAGAGGAATTACTGAATTATTCTGCCTCCATCAACAAATGTTCCTTAGTACGCCTTTAATACATGTTCTCCCACTTTTTGGGTTGTTGCTGATGTTATGTTAATTACTTTTTGGTGACATGGGAGAAATTTTCTTCTCATTTCTGAATAAATATGCATTTATTTTCTCTGAGAACCCAGTGACCTGATAGGCAATTTCAATTGCACACCTGTTTTAGTTTTTTTCCCTCCAGTTAGAGAATTGTTATGTGCTGGTGCCTGGAAAAAGTTTATGAAGCACTAAATTCATTATTGCCTTCAATAGACATTTGCAGATATCATTTGAAGTAGCAAAGATGAGCTTGAGGCACTAAGAAAACCACACCATTGCTCTGTCCCAGTGATCATCCAACGTTGAGCCAGGGGAGCTATGCTATCAGGGAGCCCGAGGACAGCATCAACACAGAGCAAGGGCAAGCTTGTTGAAGTGGTTAAGTGACACCAAAGAATGCTCATGGCACCATGTCCAAAAAACACAGCAATATATATACCACAAAATCTTTCTTTGGGTGGTTTTCATTGCATAAATGCAGGACTTGCTATTTTTCTCCCCTTATTACCTTACATTTTAATGTATTGATCTGTGTTACTAATGTATGTTGCAAAATATGCAATATGGCTGATCTAATAGTTGCCTTAGCGATGACTGATGATTTTTGAATCTTTAACTTCAGAAATTTAACAATAAATTCGTTCTTGTTTTTACATTTAACAGGTAAGACCTTGTTCCACAATATTTTGCTTGAAAATAATTGAATGTTTGGCTCTGTCAGTGAAATCAATGCCACACTTTAATTTTATTTTTTTAAGTTTGCTTATTATATCATTCTTTTTGAATTAAAGTGAGTGTAGCACTCAGAAAAATGTTCAATGTTTCTAACCTACAGAATAATTCAGGTACGATCTGCTCTCCAGCCTACACATTTCCTCTTCTGCTTTTATGAAGGTACAGATTCCAGAGACCAGGAAAGTAATTAATTCCCTGTACTGATCCAGTCCCTGGCCTGGATGTTTAAATCAGATGTTTAAAGCAACTTTCACAAAATATTTCCTCCCTCTTATCTCTGATAGATTCCATTATACCTGTCTGTGTGTAATGGTGAAAAACATCTATAAGGGACTAAAGAAAGAAATCATCTTTTCTGTGTTGCAAATAAAAACAAGAAACTACTGAAGCACCATAATGGGAATACATAAGGATATTTTAAGAAATACTGTTCTCTACTGCAGAGAAGTTCATGATGTTCTACTTCACAAGAGTATATGACATCCTGTTCTTAAATAGTACTTTGAGGTGTTCAACTTATGTATCTAAACATCATGTTTGTACACAGATCAAGAAGTGAGAAACAGGTGAACCTGAAGCCATTTAGTGCATGGCGATATAAATGGCACATGCCAATAGCTAGATGTTTCAAACTACCACCTTCCTATCTCACCCTAATGCTCTTACCTTTAGTTAAAAAAACAAAAACAAAAACAAACAAACAAAAAAACAAAATAAACCACCAAAAAACAAAAACAAAACAAAACAAACCAAACAAAAAAACAACCAACCAAAAAAACAGACCTTCCAGAAGATAGCATCTGCTTTCTAGAAAATGTTCCTTCTTTTAGAAATAAGATATACAGGTACTCTGCGTCAGAACAAAATTAATGTATCTTCTGTTCCTGTGCTTATTCCTACATTTCCCACTACTCCCTGCAGAGACAGAGGTCAGGAAGTTATTCCTGCTACCTACATGCAATCTTGTCTCTGAAACACTGTATCCCTACAAACACACTTTATCTTTCCTGTGTTGCTGTGAGATATGAAAGTACTATCTCCTGTTTAGGAACTGACAAGTATAAGAAAGATAATTGGGTTTGGGTTTTTTCCCATTTATTAGTATACTTTTACCACATCTTGTAAATCTGCATGGATCTTTTGGATCGTGGTGCCAGTACTCCTGTTAACCATGTCTGGAACCAAAATCCAGGTAGTATGTTTTCTTGCTTATTTCTTTTTGCCTCTTTGTATTCCAGTAAAGGAAAATATACTCTGAGAAAACTTAAAACAATGGGAATACTCTTTTCTAATGTCTTAGTACTACAGACACCATCAACAGGAAGAGTCTGTATGCTGAGAGTGAGCCATGTGTCAGATGCTCTACAAGACACTACATAAAGACACATCCAAAAGCGTATTGGATAAATCTAGTTTTATAAATTAAATACCCTGCCAGAAGAGTTAAACCAAGTTGCCTTTTGTCTGATGAGATGACTGCCTTGGGAATACTGTAAAAATAAGTTTCCCTGAAAAGCAGATCTTGCCAATTTAAATCATGAGTTACAGTTCTGCAATATTTATTTATAGCATCGGAACTCAGTCTATAAACAAGCACTACACCTCATGTAATTTGTTATGTTTTCTGTATTTTACTGTTATTAGAACTAACAGCCAGATCAGTCCTTCTTCTTGTATTTACAAAATAGCCTGATAGAGAGTCAATACGGCACTTTTCTGTGAGGGATAAGGACAAACTGTGCAAAGCAGGCTTCTGCCTTTTCTCTTTTTGATCATTACTCCTTTCTTTAATGTTGTTTTCAGCTAAAAAAGCACTGTATGACCTTTGAGAAATGTCAGGAAAACATTATTTTCTCTGTGCCACTCCAGTTTGTGGATGTCAGATACATCCTTACTCCAAGCTCTGCTCAGAGCAGTGACTCTGAGACAGGTCATGCTAAAATTCCTTTTACTGTGCTCTCAGGGATGCCACGCACCCCTCCTGACCTTCTCTGACTGCTAAATGTGGCTGTGGGAGTTTCACTAATGAACAGCATTGCACCATCTGTTTGGCTCCCACTGTTGGACCTCCTTAGGGTGAGGGAGGAGCAGCAAGCAAATGCCAGTCCAATACCTCAGTCTGACTCACAAAGAAATACAGCTGCCACTTCTGTGTTCTCTGCCCTTTTTTTTTAATTTCCAGAATGACTCAGATGCATTCTCTTTCAGAAATAATCCAAAAGGGTAGAAATTTTAAATGCATAGAATAGAAATAAATTCATCCCTGTATATGTGATAGAAATAAACAAAGGAAAATTCAAACAATCAACAATAGTAGTTTTTTTGCTTGCTTAACTGTGTTTGCAGTGTCTGTGACTATAGAATAAGAATTTCAACCTGAATAAAAAGTTATATGTGAATAGTTACTGAAGTACAGGTTTTAGGGTTTTATGATCCCACAAGTTTTGACAGTTAAATTGTAAAAAAAAAAAAAAATCTTGGACATAAATTGTGTATAGCGCTTTTACATTGCACTCATTCAGTAAAAGAAAAAATAAACAAACAAAATAGGGGAAATATTACTTTGATTGCACTTCCTTTTAAAGTCCTTCAGACAAATACTCTCTTTTTTCTTCTCTGTATAGTTTCTAGCACCTTACACAATTATAATATAGATTTTACACTTTAGGATAGAAGAAAAGGTAATGATTTATTATGATATGTAGACTAATATACTCAGGTTTTATCTGTACTAAATAAGGTATTGTCATTCTGTAACTATTTTATTTGGTCCTTAAGCAAGCGAAGGAAAATGCTTCTTTTCTGGTTCTTTCAAAGGGAATAAGTCTAGCAGAGGACTGGGCTGGATGCCCTTTCTGATGAACAGTGGAGTGTTGCTGCACTCCCAGTGGAGCAGCATGGAGGGGCCTGGAGGCATAAAGCACGCACTCCTTTACCTGTGCTGGTCAGGACATCTCCACTCATAATAGGTCATAGCATCACAGAATCATAGAGTGGTTGAGGTTAGAAGGAACCCTAAAGATCATCTCCAACACCCTGCCATGGGCAGGGACACCTTCCACTAGACCAAGTTGCTCAAAGCCTCATCCAACTTGACCTTGAACATTTCAAGGGATGGGGCATCCACAGTTTCCCTGGGCAGCTTGTTCCAGTGTCTCAGTATGATCACATCACTCAGATGTGATTGTCTGATACAGGACACAAATTACTTTAGCCACACCTTGGGTGGCTACAGCAAATTTTCAGACTTGGGTCAGGGCAGTCTTGTTTTGAACTCCTGCCTCTCCTACAGAGTTTCCTTGTTTACTGTCAGCAATGCCTGTGTTGGCTTCATGCTGTATTTATACAAAATGACACCAGCTCATGTTGCTGAAGACTCACATTGATGCCAGTCCTGAAGTCACAACAGGGGAAGCTCCCTCTCTTCCCCACTGAGCAGGGCATGTCCTCGGTCAGTCCTCTGCTGACATCCAGGTCCTTCATTCAGCTGCCCCTCTCTTAATTTTGCTCCTGGAACCCTGCACACTGTCCTGTTGCAGGGTGTAGGGTTACACCTGTCATGTAACTGTCAGTCCGGATACTCTTCCCACAGCCTCTGAGAAAGAAAGAGCTGAGTTTGGGCCCCTCTCAAAGCAGCATGACTCCTCCTGCAGAGCAGCATGGTGCAAAGACACATGAGGAAGAGAGGGCAGAAATTAAAGTCTTTCTCATCCCAGCCTCTTCATATCCCTTCTGGTCACAGGTGTAAAAAAGCAAAACAGCAGATATGTGGAGAGGTTTTCCCTGTCCTTTGGGGAAAAGTAGGAAGTTAACAGTAACGAGGAAGCAACTTTTTGCCTTTCTAGTAGGACCAGAGTCTGAACTGGATTGGGTGGTATAGGAATATATTTTTCTTTGCTTTCTGCAGGTATGTGTAGATAGTTTAAAACCAGCAGAGCCATGGCTCCAGTAAAAGAAAATACAAAATGGAAAAGAAACAGTACTAAAACCAAATAAAAATAACGTGACTGTTGTGCCAGGTACAGTCAGAGACATAAAAGAAATGATAATTAGTTATGTGTTCATTACTTTCTGATGCTGTTTGCTCCCTGCTCTGCATTTTGCAGCTCTTTATAGGGTTGAGTGTTATGTAATGGAGTGGGAGCAGATGCTGTGCTTTCCTTTGTGAGCACCTATGCCAGTGACAGGATTTGAGCATATCAGGCAGATGTTTTATTCACTAAGGCTAAGAAGCCATTTTCTGTAAAGTTGAATATCGAATGATAGGAGAGATATCTTGTGTTTCTTTTATACTTTCTTGGGGGTGGTTGCAGAAAAGAGATCAAGTATGTTTGGCATGTAAGATATGAGAACAGCTGTGTTTTGATAATAGTGCAGAGAAGGAGATGACCTTATTAAATTGTATCTCCCCAAATCTCTCAAAGTAAGAAGCACAGTTACATTAGAACACTTCAGAAACTCAGTGGGTTCTCTTGGATTTTTATTTAGTCATGTCCTGTCTAACTATTAAAACCCTGTCCAATGAACATGGCATTGCATGATATACTTCAAAGCCAAAGCTTAGGCTTTAGGAGCTATCATAATATTATTTATTTGGGAAAACAATAAAGGTAAAACACCAATTGCAAACTGTCCACATGAAAATTCCTGCACTCATGTCTCTGAGCTTGATTCAAGATCCATGAAAAACCTGCTATATTGCTCAGGCCTTGTGCAAAGAGACCTGTTGATAGGAAGGAACAAAGCAAGAGGAATAGATAAAATAATAATAATTAAAAAAAAAAGGGATTGACTTACTGCTGTTAGACCAAGTTGCATTTCGTATAAAAAGGTAAAAATTTTTCATTTGTGGCTGATACTGGCACTGGATTTTTCTGTTATAAGTTTGAATTAATTAAAAGTTGTACAATATTTTCTGGATTTATAGATTTCGGGGGGGGGGAGAAAAAAAAGAAGTATGTGGTTTTTACACCTACTGCCCACAAGACAGGTAATTTAATCAATCCCACTGACATGTGTATTTGTCTATCTACAGGGCAAAACATGGTGATACAATCAGCAATTTGAAATAGCTGTCATTTAAGTAGGAGTATGGTTAGCCAAGGGCAAATCATGCTTGATAAACCTGATCACCTTCTACTGCAAAGTAATGTGCTCGGTTGATGTAGGATGAGCAGTGGACATTGTCTACCTAGATTTCTCAAAAGCTTTCAATATGGTTTCCAACAGTTTCCTCCTGGAGAAACTGGTGTGGTATGGTCTAGGTAAGTGGTCTGTGTGGTGCATGGGGAACAGGTTGACAAGTTCAGATGGAGAGCAGAGGTAAATAAATGCATTTCAAACTGGCAACCTATGACACATGGGGATCCCCAGGGATTGAAATTGGGCTCAACTTTCAAAACTGGGCTCAACGCTCTTTGCTGCCTTCATAAATGATGTGGAAGATTGAATCAAGTGTACACTGATGAATTTGCCAAAGACACCAAACTGAGTGGGAAACTGAAGACTTTGGAAGAGAGAGCCTGCCTGCAGGAAAACATGGACAAGATGGAAGAGTGGGCTAAGAACCTTATGAAGTTCAAGAATATCTTGCACCTAGAAAATTATAATACAGGAGTGTAGCACAGGCTGGGGTCTACCCAGCAGGAAAATTTCACCTCTGTGAAAAGGCAGCTGGAGGTCCTTGTGGACTACAAGCTCAGTATGAGTTAATAGCGTGCTTCTGCAGCAAAGAAAGCCAACAAGATGCTGGTTTGTATCAACAAGGGCATCATCAGCAGAGATCACTAGATCACTAAACCACTCTACTCAGCACTTCTCATACTTCAGCTGGAATACTGTGTTCAGTTCAGAGAAAGGTCACAGAGATGATCAAAGAACTGAGAATGCTCTTTGGAAAGGCTGAGAGAGCTGGGTTTGCTCAGTCTTGAGAAAAGAAGGCTGGACCTTATTACCATGTTCCAGTACTTAAAGGTGGCTACAATGAAGATGGACATGCCCCTTTTACAAGGTGTTTGATGACAAAGATGTCAGGTGTCCTAGTTACAGTGGCTAGGACCAGTTTATCACTGTGTGGGTGTAACCAAAATCATGTATTCTACACCCTCTATAGCATTTCTCATGAACTGTCAATACTGTATCACTTGCAGCAGCTGCCCAGGGCACACCTGACACCTCAGGCTATAAGCTAGGTGTTAAAGAACCCTGCGAGGCATGGAAATGCTTCTGTCTTCACACCAATGACTCATCCATGATAACTCCCATCCACGGAGTCTTTAACACCTCCATAACCAGCCTGAGGGGTTATGTCTGCTAGTGGGCCATCAGGGACTGGCACAATAGGCAGTTGAAATGACCTAGACCATCAAAGATTCCAAAAATATCCCATGACTCACAGAGTTGAAGCACCCCTTGTGAAACTCCCCACCCTGGGGCGAGGTACTGGACATTCCCTGCTGAACCTGAGTGTATATAATCCTTGGATATTGAGACTTCTGGTACCACTCATCGGATCCAAAGAACCAGAACCTCACCAGGACTGCGACTGCCACTCTTGACAAGACTGCAATCATCATCCTCACCAACAGGTTTTCATTTTATTTTATTTTGCACTCAAGGGGATGGCTTGGTGCTCAGCACAGGGACTAATGAACTCCATTATGTTCATGCCCCAGGGTGTCAGGTTATATATCTGTTCTTTTGTGGGTTAATACCATTTTTATTATGTATCATTGTATTTATTGTAATCTTTTAGGGAGATTCTGATTGGATACAAGAGGAAAGTTTTTCATAATGAGAACTGTCAGCCATTGGAATAATTTCCCAGGAAAGTAGTAGATTTCCCACCATTGGACAATTTTAATTTGAACTGTACAGGATGCTGGACTGCCTTGACTAACGCTTGCTTTTACCAAGAAAGGTTAGACCAGATGATCCTCGAGGTCCCATTACAGCTTGGTATTCTATGATTCTGGGATGAAAATCTATTTTATCGATGATAGATGCCTAGTGTCTTACTATTGCATTAACAGCAGCCTTAAATTTTGCTGTTGTTGTTGCTTGCATTAAAAGAAGAACCAGGAACATCTGTGAAAAAAACAGATCACAAGACTCAGGATACCCTTCTCCCCTCTGCCTACCTCCTACCTGCCTGCCTTTTGCTTCTCCAGGACATGAATCTATTGCCTCAGACAGAAGAAAGCAGTGCATCTTCCTTCCTATGACACAAAAAGGACTTGATCTATATAGCACCTTCTTAAGAAGCTATGGTAAAATCCTGTTTATGGTTTCCAGCTATGATAAAAAAAATCAATCCTTCCAGAACTTTGGCCCTGCAGTGGGGGCTGAGCAGCACCCAAGATGCTACAGGGGCTTTCTCACTGGGGTGGGATTTACTGTGTTAGCAGTCACTCAACAGCAAGTTCTTTAAATACCACATTTCTCTCAGACATAGTTCCTGAACAGGTGGTGATATAGCATTAATAGGTGAGGAGACTACAAAAGTTATGTAAATGGATATATCGGAAAACAAAATGTACTAAGTTCTCCTAGCGGAGTACAGACTTTTTTTTTAAAAAAAAGTTTTTTATATGACAAATAAGATACAGAGCCAAAACTTATATTAAATCTTTGTAAGTTGTGGAGTCTTGTTTAAATAAAGGGATTTATGCAGATAATTCTATTAATAGTATTGATAGTTATCTGCATAAATCACAGCCTTTTTAACAGGAAAATATGTTTTTACATTCAAAAAGGATCTGGACATCAAATAATGTAGTACTGTAATCCTTGCTTTCAGTAGGAAGATGAGGATGGTGTTCTGTATGCAGTTATCATATACATTAACAAATAATGCAAAAAGATATTTTTAAGGGATTTTTTAATAGAGTGAAAAATAATGTGTTTAATTATTTTTCAGAAAGATAGAGCAAATCTGGCCTATGAGGTCTCATTTCTTTTCTGTCCCAATCATCTGTAACACTTGGGAATTTAAAAATCTTTTTGAGTTAATTCATTTTTATCAAAAATGAACAAGTTTGTGTCAAAGAAGTACTAAAAAAATTTCAAGAGACATTTCTTAAAGCACCCAACAGCTTAAATAGCTACGTGAGTTTGGGTAATTGCTGATGGGTAGTCACAGTACTAGAACTCTGGCCAAATGGTCAGTAGAGAGTAGGATCAAATGCTAATATTTGGTTAAGTTTCTCTAGAAGTTTTTCTTTAGATTAGGTCAGAATCCTACCCAATTAAACCTGGAAGAGGGATGTGTTCTCAGAAAACCCAGGGTGGGAGAGGTGGAGCAGAAGAAGGAGCATTCATTATTTTGTCCAAATATCCTACCAAAAGAAAGGGCTTTGCAATTGACAAGTTGTGGACCTGAACTCAAAACTGGAAGGAGCACTTGATCTTCATCAGCCTTATCACAACTCTTGTAATTTAGAAAATGTTTGTATTTCCAGAAAAAAAAAAAGGATTCATGTGTCCATAGCAATGTATTAGTACTGGGAACAGGTACGCCTCTCCTGCAGCCTCATTTGGCTAAATGACCCACACTGAATGCTATGGTGCTGCAGCTCAGTGGTTAACCAAGCTGAGACCTGCTCAAATCTATGCATGCATTGCAGCTGCATCTTTGATGTAGCTTTGGAGGGCCTAGAAGTCCATCTAATAGCACTACATCCAGTAGCAAATCTCCAGATTATTTCTTAGCAGAGAGACTCATGTCCAGCCAGCTTACTTTTGTTCTGGTGTTCCATGCTTGTTTCCTGCACTGATTGCATTTTGCCTTTTAGACTGAAACAGTAAAATCATTGTGTTTGATCATCAGTTGCTGTGGGAAGGTCCAGAGGTGCACTCCTCAGCATGATATATTTTTCAGTGGTGGATGTCAAATCTACAGCGGACAGCAGAGCAAGTCACAGAAGCAGCAGGTCCATCCACTGAGGTGCCAAGCACTGGCTAATGCTGTCAGAGTGAGGTGGAGCCCAGTGTCCCTGGTAATGCAACATGCCACATAGATTCTCACTGCTCAGAGGTACCTGCTTGGGTGGCCACTAACACCTCTGTGGCTATGTAGTTTTTTTGCCTGGAGAAAAAATACCTTCTACTTTCCAATTGCCTAGATAAGGTGTCTTCAGTACTCCTACACATATTTAGCTAGAGATTTTCACCAGTGTTTCAAGAGACTTTTGAGTCCTATTTCTGCTACATTTGTTAATTGAAGATCTTGTGTTATGTCTTCAAATGATGTTTATTATATTCAGTATGACCAGAACAATTTTGTTTCTCTCTATCATATGTTAATTTGGAGATAATAACCAACAGTGCAAATTACTCTTTTCTGAGGAAACGTCATGGGTTACGCAAAAATTCTGTTATCCACCTTTTCTCCAAATATGCCTTTTAGCCTTTTTCTGTGTTTTGCCTTCTTAAAAGAGAGTGAACTGCTAGTGATTAATGACTCAAACATTTGATTAGCAGTGACCACCCAGGTGCTGTAAAGGACTGGACCATTGGTGCTCATGACCTGATCAGCAGAGTGCTTTGCTAACAATGTGCAGTGGCTGCCCAGGCTAGGTGCTGAAGGTGTGCACATCTCACACCTCAGGCTACTAGCTGAGTGTTAAACAGGATAAGGAAAGAGGCACACTGCAAGGTGGGGTAGTGTTTGTTTTTCCTTACACAAACGACTCAGCTGTGATAACTGCCCAGAACATGCACACCTTACCTGAAGGTATTCATCTCTTGTTCATGAGCCAAAATGGGCCATAAGGGACTCAGCTACACTGACCTAACAGACAGCTGCAACATCTTAGAAGGTGTCAAAGACTCTCAAAGTATCCTGTGATTTACAATGTTACCTCATCCAGTGTAAAACTCCAGGGGAGACAAACTACAGTGTAAAACTACAGGGGAGATACTAGAGGCACTCCCACTTGAACCTGAGCATGTATAGCTCTGAGTTTCAAGGCTTCCCTTCCCACCCGTCACCTTGCTGGATCCAGACTGACTATCACTTCAAGCAATGAATACTGAAATTGCAACAACCAACTCTTGTCACTGGATCCAATGGGTGTCTTGTAGGTCATTCCACTTGCCTGAGAGGTCTGCAGCCCTGCTCCAATTGCTGTACCAGCAGCGTAGCCTCACTCCAATGCCACACAAGTGTCTGGCAGTATGAAATCCTGGCTATCCACCATTGACTGCCAGTGCTGACTCTCCAACCATTCCTGCCAGATTTTCAAGGTGTGGAGGAGGTGAACCATGCAGAAGGGTGACCATCTTGTCTCTGTCCTGTGACCACGTGTATTTTTTCTAGGAGGAGGAAGCAGGCTGTCATCTCAGTTTGGTCTGGTGGACAGGGCTTGAGAAGTGTCTCCTCATCAGTTGATTTAACCCAGTTTTATCGCTATTGTTATCAGCATTCTTCTTGGTAAAATGTTATTTTTTCACTTACATAACGGCATATTTGGTCCCTCTCTCCGTATTGGAGAAAGCAGGGATATAGAATCCAATGGATGAATTGAGCTGAAAAGGAACAAGCTAAAGAGGGGAAAAAATTATGTTCTTTATGTTTGTCTCTTACAGCTAACAGGAAAGATATTGAAAAATTGTTCTTTGAAGAAAGTTATATATTTCTGACTATTTTCTCAGAAGGCCATGCCGCTGCTGTGTGTTTTGATATACGTTCCTTCTCTTAAATGGTTTGGCCTGCTCCTAAGTAATTAATGCATCTGTTTCTGTATTCTTCCTACTTATACACAGTACATAATCAGTAATGAAGTCTGTGGCTGGTATTTTACACTCTTCCACATCCAAAAGTAATGAGAAACTATTTTATATCTTCTGACTGCTTACTTTACAAAAATAAAATTTTCAAAGAAGCTGACAAAATCAGAAGTACTGAAATTACAATTTAGATTCATATTTTTTTCAATAGGATTATTTTTGGATGGTCATTAGTTTCTAAGGATTTTTTTTTAATGATATGAAGTATTTAAACAGAAGAGAAATGCCAAAACCACAAATATCTGTACCTGAAATAGCAAAGAGCTTTAATGACTACCTGTAATATGCCTGTTTTATTTCACACTAGGGAGATTGTTCTGAAGAAATTATGTGCCGTCTCCAGTAAGACTAATCTGTAGAACCTTAACTGGAAAAAAGAGCATTCTGAATTCCAGGTGTTGGATTTCCAGGGGTTCAATCATGACAGGAATGATTTATTGGTTTCAGAATGGGTGAAATTCACTTCTTCGGGGAGCCTGTAAACAAAAGTCACTCCCTTCATTCAAATCTACCTTAAGTACCAAGTATAGATTCTTACTAATATCCTAAGTAATATGCAGGGAGAAATTTTGTTTCATTTATATGGAATTGCTTGTCTTCCCAAATCTTCAAGGAAGACTTTCAGAAAGGTTAAATATCAGACACAAGCTTTAGAAAAAGAAAACAAACATGGTACCCTACCTCCCAAGAAGATGACTTTCAGAATAATAACAGTTCAGCATGAACTGTACCCACTGCTGAGCAAACACATGCCAAAGCCTGACTTTGTGAATTCAGAATCACTTTGGGATTGTTTGTTTCTTTCAATTGTTTTGCACTCCAAAATTACAGCAGGATGCATGAAAACCAACCCCAACCAAGTCTTTGTATCACATTTCACATCAGGGCTTTATCTTTTGTTGTAATAAAGGGAATAATTTCTGAAGTACTTTCATATATGCTGCTGTACCTGCTCTGAAAATTAGATGGTTCTTCTGAAATTTCACACAAAAATTATACATAATTATCTCCCCTCTACTAGGAAATGTACTAGGCTGAATAGCTGTTAATGCTATTTTAAAATATATAAATGGAGGGGGACAGATTTACATTTATATCATGTTTCAAGCAACCTTAAAGGTGCAGTTTACACAGTAAGTGTATAAAATGTTATCTCATTAAATATGCACAATGTTTTTCATTGCATAAAGAATGTGGATTGTATTTTCAATTTCCAAGTAAATTAAACCTGCTTTCAGAAAGCACAGTGTAGCAGGATACAGTGGGCTCTGTGGAAACCAATTTAAACAATTTATGCTGCTGCATATGAGTTGGGTGAACTGGATTTCTCATAAATTCTCAGTGACAAGCTTAAGATCCTCTTGCAAGAGTATAAAGAATCCATATCTCTTTTTCTGATCAGAGTTTTAGGACAGTACTTTTACCCTCCATGCCAAGGAGTTGAAAGAGTTGCAGTGGGAGATCCTATACAGAAGGCACAAAAAAAATTGTAGTGCAATGAGAGACAGCCTCTAGGACTTAGCAGCAACTGTCTATGTCTTGTCACGTACACTTTAGTGATTGATGGTTAACGTGTGTAGCTTGAAGACCAGCCCACTCATGCCTAGTCTTCTTCTTTACAAATTTAGTCAGTGACCCCATGGTATCCTCCTTTCTCATTTCAGTTCAGAGCCACATATAAATGTTTCTTTCAGGCCTTTGAAGGCTGCATAAGGAGCCAGATTTTGCATTAACTCATTCCAGTCAATCTACCTCTTCATAAGGCTTTCCTTAATCCTTGTGCAATAAAAAAGAGGAGGAAAACCCCCGCTTATTCAGTGTCTTGTGGGGTTTTTTTCATAAGGTGCAATTAGTGAACTACAGTGCAAATGAAGTTTTTGAACAACTTCCCACTCTTTTTCAGTGCTCTAATGAGCAGCCAGGGACACATATTCACATATAACTTCTTACAGTATTCACTGTGTTTTAAAAAGGTATTCTAAGAACTTTCCAAACATTGATTCATCATCCAGCTGAGAATTCTGAGAATTCATGTGTTGGGAAAAATACTTATAATAAAGATGAAGCCATGGAGTAGCTGCCTACATTTAATCGAAAAGCATTTCAAATAAATGTATGTGTAACATAAATGAAAACTGAACAATTTTGAAGATAACCAAATCTCTGAGGCAAGATAATTTTATAGAACAAGTGTAATTCTGTAGTAATGTTGCATTTATATCTTTAGGTTAGAGGATGCTAAAGCCCTTTACAGACTGCATGCACTGTCTTTGCTGTATTCATAAAAATAGGCAAAAAGTTCTAGATGGTACTCTTAAAAATTAAATGACTCAGCAAATACATTTTATGATTCTTTCTGAAAAAGACTCTGGGAGGCTTTTTATTGCCATCATATCCTCCCAGTCAACATATTATTAAATTTCTGCCACCACTGAAGAAATTGGATTCTGTTTGTACAACACCCAACCATATTTTCAGCCCTCTTATCTCTGGACAACAATCACAGCAAGTCCAATTTCCAGTCATAGTCTGTTTTTCCAAAAGTGGCATCCATCTCCCAAAAGACTTCCATCAGGCACTTCTGTAAGCATCTTTCAAGTTTCCTCTGGAGGAATCTGTCATGCAATTAGGTTACTGATGGGCTGCTGTGACAAATAGGTTGCCGTTTGCTTTTGATGTACTTTTGATTTTGATGCTTTAAGTATTTCCCTCTTCTAAATTCTGTCTTCTGGGAGCTGTACCCAGTCTGCTTCATTTTTTGAATAAAACACATGCAGCAGCATCTTTTCTTTGTGAATCCAAAGAGCACATTATAATGTGTAATATTTTTCCCAGAAGTGAATTTTATTTTGAGGAATACTCTATTGTGAAATAGTAGACTAAAGGTTGTATTTACTTACTGGTTTTGTCTGACCTGAGAAATCTTTCAGTTGGTAAAATAAACCATAGAATCATAGAATGCCTTGGTTTGGAAGGGACATTAAAGGTCCTCTAGTTCCAGCCCCCCTGCCATGGATAGGGACACTTTTCAGTAGACCAGGTTGCTCAGAGCCCCATCCAACCTGGCCTTGAATACTGTCAGGTATGGGGCATCCACAGCTTCTCTGGGCAACTTGTGCCAGTGCCTCAGCAGCCTCACACTAAAGAATTTCTTCTCATTCTTCCAAAATATGTGAATTGTAATGTTTTCTGTGCAGCCTTTGTTTGACTCTTTTGGCTCTGGCTTAAAATACCATCTTTAATTATATTATGATTTACTATTTTTCCTCAAGATCTCTACATTGTTTATTGCACAGTGGAGTGGATCCGCAGATAAATTATATCTAAGCAATGAAAAAGACTGTTGTCTGAAGGACTTGCTTTGCTGAGGTTGGAATAGTAAGGCAGGAATTTGAGAGAAAAACTAAGACAGCTATTGCTGCTCTGAAGGAATAGATTTTACTGCTGTCTGTCCATCCTGAGTTTCTGAGTGATGTTACTGTCCACTTTTAAGCATAACTTTTATCTAGTAACTATTTTTTTCATGTGCCATTTTTTTTTTTTGACAATAATTAAGTTTGTGCCAAGATGTTTTTCTAAGAGAAAAACAAATAGCCCAAACTGATCTTTTTATTATTTAAGTAATTCTATGGTTAAATCCAGCACCTATTCCTGACTGCCTTAAACTGTATTTGAAGAGTATTAACTGAGCAAATCATGATGGCCTTTAAATTGAGTTATAGGACTGCTTTAAGGTATAAGGTCAATGCCAAACAATTTTAGAATGCACTCCCTATTTCTCATTGATACAATTTTTCAGTTTACTCATGTCTTATTTTTGCCTGGCATTCCCTACACAAGTATAGAATATTTCAGGTCAAAGACATTCATTGTAAAAATTATTTATTCAATTTCTAATCAGCACAAGCTTTTATAAAAATAACTTCAAACCCTTTTGCATTACTGCTTTCCATTACCCTGTTTAATGAAGAAATTATGAATGCAGATTTTAATGACATAAGTGTGAGGATATTGGTTTTGAATTTGACAGCACATCTAGAGGTAAAGAAATAAAACAGCCCCTTAAAAGAAATGCAGGTGGTTAGGCAACTCCTTAGCTCTTCTGCATGTGAGCAATGACTACTTCTATGTTTCATTTATGCAAATGCATAACACAATTCAGAATCTGTCCCTAAACCAGGCAACTGATCTGCAAATAAATTTGAATTAGGTACAGAAGAATATTGTTGTCTACTGTCCTTGTAAATTAAAACCCAATTTTCCTTGGTATTGAGCTGCAATTACTTCCACTTACTTTTTTCTTTTTTTTTCTTTTTNGTCAAAATGCTAACATTTAAGAATAGCCTACATTCACACTCCTCATTTAGGCAGTTAAAATTTTCTCAAAGTAATTAGGCAATTCACGAAGGTGAGTGCTACTAGTTTTGTGCTCTGGTCAACACAAAGTAGGAGAAAGTATTTAGAGCTCTTGATACACTAGATGTCAAATGTATCAGAAGATTTCTATGACCTAAAAACACTTTCTCAATATCCAGGTTATAAAACAAGAAGAGATAAAGAACTAGAAGAAAAAAAGCCTCATAAAATAAGACACGCTAAAATTAAGAAGTTTACCCAAGTTGGCCTATATTCCAAATTCCTCCCACTAGTCTTTCTTAAGTATGGACGTATTCTACTTTACTTTTATGCTGTCATGTTTCTATTTGCAAGTAAGTAATTAACTCTCCAAAAGAGATTATTTTAAAAGAGTAAATACTCTAATTTAGGTGAGAAGACTCCTAAGTTTTCTCATACAAAAAATCCCCATGAACTTGTCTCTAACACTGAAGCTGCTGCATATTTCATTCATAATGTTTACCAATGCATTCAATGACTTCTGCTCAATTTAGGTTGTCAAAATACTATTACTTTTATGAGATAAGGAGGCATATTATGCTACATAGTACAGAAAAGATTTTTTTCCTCTGCAAGTAGTTGCAGGCTTTATGTATTAAGGATGTTGCCTTTGTACTGCATCCTAAGCAAAAGTACTAGAAATGATACTAACTAGCAAATATAACTGCTTGTTCAAATATTAATATACTCCCCATACAGTCATTATAACTAAAAGGGAAAAATTGCTTTTTGGCATTTCATATTCATCAATAGTTTATGAAAATATGTAACAAGTTATGACATATCTAATAAAGATGAAAGGAATGAAAATCCTTATGAATTTTTAATATGGATAATAAAGGGCATTAATATAGCTTAATTATATTGATAAATAATTAAAATTACTTTTTGAGCTATGTTTTAGTTTTATTTGAAATAACTTTATGTGGTAGTCTTAGAGGAATCACATACATAATACTGCCAGCCACACTACAAGAGGAAGTAAAAGTTGTTCTATTGATTATCTGAGTAAATATGGCCATTTAAAACATTCTTAGGACATTTCATCCAAGATGATGTATCTTTTTGAAATATTCTTATAAATCCAAAGTTTAGATTAAGTATTAAATAACAATGAAAAAAATCAACAGTCTGTCCTGGAGTTAGATGGCTGATTGGTCTGCCACTCTTAAGGCAAATCAATTTCTGTGCATATTATCATACAAAGGAATATTATTGCTGGCTTTGCAGGCAACACATTTGGGTTTCAGTCAGCTCAGGTACAGCTGAGTTAAAGGAAAGTTAGGTATTTGATTTAAATCAGAGGCTTAAACCAAAGTTCAGTACTAAGTCCCTAGCTTTATCGCAGTGAAATATTGTAACTTTATTCCATCAGCAAAGTAAGCTAATATTACATAGGAGCTTTAACTACTTAGGAATTCAGGTTTGACTCACTTCTAGCAAGATCCATGCCAAATGCCCAGGTTGACATTTATTTTTTTCGCCTTTGCTGCATTTTCACAAGTGGGTGCACTAGTGTACCTCTGTCTCTCTCTTGCCTCGTCTCTGTCTGGGTTCCCTGGCTGGAGCCTGCTGAAACTCACCTAGAATCATAGATTTGTAGAATATCTTAAGTTGTAAGGGATTGATAAGAATCAGAGTCTAACTCTCCTCCTGTCACAGAACTACCTAAAACTAAACCATATGACTACAAGTGTTGTCCAGAAACTCCTTGAACTCTTTCAGGTTTGGTATCATGACCATTTTCTTGCAGAGCCTGTTCCAGTGAACAACCACCTTCAGAGAAGAACCTTTTTCCTAATGCCCAATCTGAATTTCTCCTGACACAGCTTCATTCCATTCATTTTCGTGTCCTATCACTGGTCACCAGAGAGGAACATCAGCACCTCCCCCTCCACTATCTTGCTTGAGAAAGAGAAGAGGGCATCCCTCAGTCTTCTTCAAGCTGAACAAACCAAATTACCTCAGTCTTCCCATGTAAATTTTGCCTTCAAGTCCTTTCACTGTCTTCTCATTCTCCCCTGGATACCCTGTAATAGCTTTATATCCTCCCTATATTGTGGTGCCCAAAACTGCACACAGAACTCAAGGTAGTGCAGAGCAGGGCGAGGTAATCCTCTCCCTCAACCAGCTGGCAGTGCTGTGCCTGACCCACCCCATGTCATGGCTGGCCCTTTTGGTTGCCAAGGCACACTGTTGTCTCATATTCAACTTGTCATCCACTCAAACCTCCAGATCTCTTTCTGCACGTCTGCTCTCCAGCCTCTTGTCCCCCAGCTGGGCTATATAACCTGTACAACTAGAGTAACTGGTTTGATCTTACCAACGACCTGAGTTTCTCCCCTTCTGATGCTGAGAGCCCAAAAAACAGTTATCACAACCACCTGAATCAGCCAGTGCAGCAAACTTTTACAGGGAAATATAGATTTTATTTTTTTAGAAAGTCACAGATGTTTTACTTGCAGTATTGCCACTTGAGGACAGGTGCCTCCAAAGGTCCAAAGGAATTTTGTGTCCAAAACTCAAGTGAGTCTGATTTCTACATTTTCCAGCTGAAAAATTCCCTGAAAATCTGTCAGGGGCTTTTCTCATCAGCTCTAGAGACTTTAGTCTTTCTCTTCGAAGTGCTCTTCTGATCTCAACAGTGATCAGACCAAAAACTCAGAGTTACTAGTTGTGTCCTGTCCTGTACATAAACGAATTGCAAGTGTTCACTGTCAGTTGGCTTTATTGAACTATTCCCATCCTCCTGTTTGAAAGATCTCCACAGAGAAATACTTAAATTTCAACACAAACAATACTATGTCAATAAGCAAGCCACTATCTATATTAATAAAACTTTAAAATTCCTTCTTTTTTCCACAACCTCTACATAGTTATCTTCTGGAATATTTATAAAATGTATAACACTTTGTAGAGTTGTCTGTATTCATATATTTAAAAAAATAAATTAAAGAATTCCATGTCCAAAGAGTGGATGCTAAAAGGAATTTTTGGTAGGAGCCAGGCTGCAGCTTTTCAACAGCTCAGCAACACCTGCTTTACAGAGATAGTGAGTGACTGGTGCATTTGTTGCGCCCAAGGAAACACCACCTCCTTGGCCTCCTAGCAGAGTAAAATTTAGATTTATTTTTTTCCTCTGTCTACTTACAGCTGAGGGTAATCAAATGGGTCACAAATATGAGAGAGGAGAATCTCTCTGTGGGAAAAGATCTTACAAGTCCTGAAAAAATTAAAAGGAAAAAAAAAACCCACTACATAGTTGCCTAGAGAATAACAGCTTCATAGATATCTATGAACCACCCTCTTGTATAAATAGTCAAAGGAATTACTTAATCATGTATTAGAATAAAATAAGCCACTACAGCTGAGGTAAAATATTTAGGAGCATTGTTTAGTGATTTCAGTCCACAAAAGATTTATAAGTTTAAAAAAATGCTTGCATTCAAATTGAGAGTGAATGTCCATAGCAATCATACAAGAAGAGGACAGAAGAAAACCTGTCCTCACTTTCAGAAAATTGAAATCTTTCATCCAGAAACCATGAAATGTGAAAAGAAGGGTGACAGAGTGTGTCCAGTGACAGCAGATCATGTTATTTCAGTCTCTTTGCTGTCTCCCTTTGCAGCAGATGACCTCCAGAGGTCACTTCCAACCTCAGCCACCTATGGCAAGATGTGTCCCCTTGCACAAGGAGACCTTCTGCCAGCCATAGGGAGACCACGGTGCCCCATGGGCCAGACCACTTATGGAGTTGGCCCTGAGGACATGGCTCATAAACCCCTCATAAGACAAGGTTCATGTCCATGGTGTAGTTGATCAGCATTTCGTTTGTAGCATGTTTGGGCTGAGAGAGCACCTAGGACCACCTATAAAACCTTGAGTCAAAACATATTGATTTTTTTGTTGCTAACATTCCATCTTAACATCATATTTATCTAAGATTGAAAAGACTTTTTAATTTTCCCTCTGTTTCCAGTATTTAAATAAAAAAATAAATTCTCTATTTTGATGAATTTGCTCAAAGCATAACTACAATAGGGAATCTCCATCTAAGCTATGTTTGGGGTTTGTTCATGCACACCTCTTAAAGGATTCAGCTAGGTGACAGTAATACTAGTGCTTATGGGAGAAGCTCAAAATGACAACAGTATATGATAGGATACTGCCAAAGCAATAAAGGAAACCAATGTCAATAAAAGTTTTATGAAGACAGGACTGAAATTCAATTTTGGTTCTTTAATAATAATACTCAGCATTACCACACCTTAACGAAAAATATATTTCTCAGGTCACTAAAATTGAATCCTGTTCCTTAACAGAAATACTTCATCTTATAAGCGGCTACATAGAACAGTATTAAAATACATCTGTTGACATAGTAACCTCTATAATATCTTATTTTTCTTTTTTGAACCTGTCTGTAAGAACTGCATATCAAACCATAGATAAAACAAAGCATTGCTTGGGTTTTTCTCAATCATTTAGTGCATTACAAGGTCCAGATTTAAAAGAACTTGAAGTTCTTTACTTCCTTTTGCTGTATTTTGGGGTGAAATACAACTGAAATAAAACTCTGGGAGAAGGATGTCCTTACAAAATATAGTCCCACAGGGGACAGTTAGGAGACTTCAGGGTATTCAGACATGCCAGTCATTAGATATATGCCAACTGAAATCTATGCCTCTGAAAACAGTGAGCAACCATGTGTAGATTTAAAACATCTGATAATAAACACCCATTGTAAAATATAAAACCTTGCCTTTCTCTTCTCAAGATTAGTAAAGCTATGTTAGCATTGTATATGCAACCTGGGGTCAGAGCTCCAGGTTCTCACCTGCCAAGTCAGCTGTCATGGTAATTTATGTCCATAGCTTCATTCCCAGCTTGGTCCCACTGTCCAAGCAGCACAATTTAGGGCCAATTCTGCTCAACAACCAGTTGCTATTATGGGATTTTGCAGAGTGCAAGCATGGATATTGTGAGAAGGGAGCTTCTTTTCCAAGAAGGAAAAGAGGAGTTCAAGGTGAAGACTCAGTTGTTTAACTTTGTGCTGGTTTAAAGGTAAACCGACATGAGAAATGAACGCAACTCAAAGAGATTAAAAGTCAGAGCTACAATTTAATAAAAAGATTACGACAAATACAATGATACATAGAAAATATTGGCTTTAACCCACAAAACCCAGCACCCCAGGCATGAACAGAATGGTGTTCATTAGCCCCTGTGTTGAGCATCAGGTGGTCCCACTGAGTACAAAGTGAAAGGGAAGGGGAAGGGATGAGAGGGGAGGGGAGAGGAGAGGAGAGGAGAGGGAGAGGAAAACCTATTGGTGAGGATGATAGTCACAGTCCTGTTGAGGTTTTGGTTCTCCTCTGGATCAGACAAGTGGTACCAGAAGTCCCAAAACCCAAGGATTATATATGTTTAAATTCAGGTGGGAAAGCCCAGTACCTCCCCTCAGGGTGGGGACTTGCACAATGGGTGATTTAACTCTGTGAGTCATGGGATATTTTTGGAAGCTTTGATGGCCCATTAGCAGACATGACCCCTCAGGTTGGTGTGAAGGTGCTAATGACTCCTTGGATGGGAGTTATCATGGCTGAGTCATTGGTGTAAAAACCCTATCTCACAGGGCTCTTTAACACCCAGTTTATAGCCTGAGATGTCAAGTGTGGCCTGGGCAGCTGTTGCCAGTGATACATTATTAACAGTTCATGAGAAATGCTATAGAGGGTGTAGAATACACAGTTTTGGTTACACCCACACAGTGATAAACTGTTCCTGAATACTGTAACTAGGACAAACTTCCAACTGAGTGCAGCTTTGTCAGACATGAATTTTGGGCAAGGATCAACATTACTAATTATATTCAGTATTCCTATGACTTCATGGTAGAAGGCTAAAATTCATTGCAGTCTTAATACAGTCTGCTGATTTGGTTTACTTGTTTAAATAATATTTGTGGAATAACATCCTATTTCATTTTGAACACTTGTTTGATTTTTGTTTAACAAATTTTTTGTATGTGCAGTTTGACATCTTGGGATCTGAGGGATTTGCCAGCCTTTCCTTCAGTTGAAGAGTTGAAAGAAAAGTGAGAATATTCTGATAAAGTACCTCTTAAATTCAGGGGCTAACATATTGAAATTAAGTAAATTAGTAGACTCCAACCGACCTTCTTTTGTTACCTCTAAAGGTAGCACGTGCCCAAGAAAATAAACCTAGGCTTTAATATCCAGCCTAAGCTGTCTAAAATATATATAAGCAAAGAAGGGTAATTTTCAAACCTTCACATCAAAAGAAAAAAATTGGGCATATTTAGTGGGGAGTTGCTGGAAGGTGCTTCTGAATGTGAAGGTCTGAACAGATCAGACAAAACACTTCAAGTAGTGACTTATGCAATGCAGAGAACAATATCCCAATTACATTCCCTAAGGGAAATTTTGAGGAATTCTGCTGTAGAGCCTGGTAAAAATGAAACATTGCATCAGTGGCGAACATACTTTGGCATAGCTCTGACTAGACCATATGGTTACAACTCAAAGCCTTTGCAATATTATTTAACATATCTAGGATTATATGACTTCCTCTTTCACCTCTTCTCTGTTCAGTAAATGTAGGCAAGAAGAAATTCAAAACTACTTTTAGGACAACTTGTGGGAAAAGACATGAAAGAGGGTTGATGAGCAGTTAGATTCACCTGCAGAGTGTCTTTTTTATGTAGAAGATAAAAAGCATATGAAATCTGAAAGTGAAAAATGTTGTAGAATTCAGGAACCCTGAAAAAAAAATGGAGGGAAATTGTCAGGGGAAAAAAATAAAAATTAAAGACCTGGGATGATCTACAACTAGAAATTAGCGTACATGAAGATAATAAACTTTTTATAATTCTGACCTTTGCAAGGCAGATTGTCTTTTGTCAGTAAAATACTAAATGTCTGTTCAAGTCTTTCAAACACCTTCTATGACCAGGGGAAAAATCTGAATTTTTCGGATCCCATCTCCTTGAAATCTGTCAGGTTTTGAATCATGATTTCAATTCTAAACACTGTCAGCTATTTTCCACCTGTAAATTGGATTCATGGGCTTGACTTATACTTTCCTTGAAGTTTTTAGACTCAGTTTACTGCATGTAGTAGTTTTCAGTCTGTGTGGTTGGGTATGTGTGTTTTAAATAAGTAACCAAAACCTACAAGGGAGGGAGTGCATCTTACAGTAAGATACCTCAACCTGTAATGCTCGTCTCTGCTTAGTGCTGCTACTTGCTACTTCAGTCTTGAATATTTCTTTTTGTGAAAATTAAAATTTGTGTTTAAAGTGTATTATTTCTTGAACATATTTATTTCTATTTACCATCATTTTCCCACTTTATGAGAAAAGCTTATCCTAAGAGAAATGTGTTTGAATATTCTACATTTGCACTTTTACTGAAGACACAAGAGCTAAGTTTGCAGAGAATCCAGGCCTTTATTAGATGAAATGGGAAAGATTCTCTGAGGATTAAAACCACAAAATAACCAGAATTGCTGGTTTCTCTTTCCTCTACCTTTATCTAAGAGTTTTTCTAAGTCATAGAGTCCTTTCTCAAAAGTAATACCAGAGTCTGTTTTATTATTTATTTTTTCTTTTAAGAAGTCTGTAATAATTTTTCAAATACTGTACTCCCAAATCCCTTTCTGAGACAAGCACACCTTTTCTCTGTAGTTCTTGAGGGAGTGGAGCCACCTTCCTCTCCTTACATGTATTATTTATGTGAGTAGGCAGGAAAGCTGAGAAGAATAAATTGGCAGATCCACCATTGCACACCAGTCAGCAGAAAGGTTAGGAAGCACAGTACCACAAAAAAGTGCACCATAACTTCCCAGATTTCATGGGACACTTTGAAACGCTTTACCTCTTTGACAACTTGGCTGGCTTCTGCCAACATAACTGAAAATTGTCCACAGCAACAAATCCTTTTAAGACTTGTACACTGGAATAAATCAACCCAAACAACAGCAATAATTCAGGCTTATAAGATTTATTTTCTTATACTATTTTTAAAAGCAAAAAGCTTAGCCAAGAAAATGCAAAGGTAGACTGCGTATCAAGTAAGATATTTTGTGCAGGTTATTATTTCTTATGTCTTTCCTAAGCAGAATTTTCTGTCTGTTTAGCCACTAGGTAGGAAGCTAGAGGTAATAGCTATTTTGGGAGTTTTGCCTATACCTGTTAACTCGGTGACGGGAACGATGGGAACAGTAAATTTCTGCAAATGTAGGCCAGTAGTGAGTTGCTAGCTTTCTGCAGAGAAAAATGAGAGTATTAGTATAATCTCTTCTCTGTTCCTACGGGTGGAAAAGTACCATAGCATCTGCTGGAATAGGCACTCCCACACATCTAAAGAGTTGTTTGAGAAATGCATGTAATCACAGCAGTACCAAAAAACCTCCTTGACTTAGCCTAACCCTAGGCAACTGCAATTCAAGCCTATGACCCAATGTGATATGCAGCAAGGCAGAAATAAATGCATATCTGAGTTGAACTACCTGAAGGTGCAGTAGGTTGATATGTGAAGTCCTTGAGTCAAGGCATGGAGTGGCTATTATCTTCAAGAAACATCCTAAAATGTAGAAGTCATTGAAAATATAGAATTCAAATGAAGTTATAATTGCATAAGTGTAAACTTCTGGATGATTCAAACAGGAATCATTCATGAACAGGTACACTGTGGGAGCCATAGTTCTTCACAAGAGTTTATGGTCTCTTTCACTATGTTTTTATACTTAACTATTACAGCTAAGAGAACAATGTAACATTGGCATTTTATGAAGGGAAAAGAAAGCTTTATTTACCACAGATGAACATTTAAATCCAGAAAGTTAGAAGATATATGAGGAAACTTCTCCTATGAGCCTCTCCATTAAAGAGTTTCTCATCTTTAATGATTGCCTTCTATATTCATAGTCTCCTTCAAAGATCAGTATGCCCTTTAATTCAAGACTACTTCTGCTAGACTCTTGTTTGCTGATAATACTTTACTACTATTTATGTCCTGAGTGTTGTAATAATATCCTTTCAATCTCTATCAACATGAAGGCTGCATTTTTCTTATGTGATCTACAAACACGTATAAAATGCAAATGCACGCAAATATAACATGACTTTATCTCTCTGCTTAAAACAAAATAAAAAAGCATTTTAAAATTGATTTGTTTTTAATTATAGTTTTTACCACTCTGGGCTTCTCATGTTTTTCCTATTCAAATGTTTTCAAGTAATAAATTAGACAGGACAAAACCCAAGAATATAATTTCCACTCCGGTAGGTAAACAGAACCTCACAGTATATTTTAGCTAAGATTTTCTTCTGTAGTCTGTATTTCATCCTGAAGTTGAGCACACAGTGAAATTGGAGGATGAAAATTCAGATTTTTATGTCATACTACTTACTCTAGAAAAGCAGTTTTCTGGATTACTGAATACAGACAAATGAAATGGAGAGAAGATTAAATTACGATGTTTTACTGCTGTCCAAAGCTATTTGCAATGGAGCAAACTAGAAAGTGAAGTTAGAATTCAGATTCTCTTTTCACAACCCACTGTTCTTGTTTATTGATTTAATGAGTCTATAAGGCTTAAATTTAAAAAGTTATCATTAATTTAAAACCAAATGTTGGTCTTGAATTTCTTTGCAAGCTACTTGTGCAAAGGATGCAGAATTGTGCACTATTTTTTCTACTGATTTTGGACTTTTGCTGCTTGCAATGTCTTTTTTTCCTTTGCATGGTCAGTTATTTGGTTGATCTTGTCTGTTACCAGTTTGCTGTTACTTTTCCTGTCAATTTTAGATGCATGTAGAAGAAAGATTTGTTAACCAGGGCAAGTAGCACATTCCAGGTCAATGTTATATGCTTATAGCAGAGTAGTCAAGAGAAAGTTCCCAGCCAGGCACAAGAAGTAGGTCTCAGTGATTATGTGGATGATTATGATTAGGTTCATTGTTACTACAGTATCTAAATATTGACAGTATGGTATCTAAATAGTGACTCTATAATCTACTACAATGATTATAGTATAATCTGGTCATGGTCCCTCCTGTTGAGTCATGTTTAGTGAGAAGCCCTTGCTTCCTAAACTTCTCAGAGAAGTCCAGATGTCAATCGGTTCACTGAGTTTCAGATTTGGTCAACAGTCTATGTCTAAAGGGCTCTAATATAAGCAGGTTCAGCTAGAAATGTAAAGGTCTACATTCTTTGGCTTTGCAGAATTCACAATTGCAAAGCAACAAAGCATCTATGTAGCTACTTTATGATTTTATGTCTATATTTGACTGGGCCATCATGCTTTTTACTCACCTGTCCAAAAGTGAGTGTTTTCCATCTTTGGGTTGGATGCATACTAAAGGCATCTCTACCAGGGAGGGTATTCACCTGGGAGCTGCCTGCAACCTTGTTAGACCAACTGGCCCAGTCTCCAGCAGTGTTTTATACCCTTTTGCATGTTGATAGGCATGAAAGTCAATCACAAATATCTCAGCTCTCCAGTCTCTGAAATTCATTCACTATGTGAGCATCCAGACAGTTGCTCATAAAATACCCACCTGGAATTCTTGTCTTGGGGAAAACCACATCACCCATCAGACAGTCAGAAAGGGAGAAGGGGTTGTGGAGGTTTGGGGGGAGGATGCACACAAAAAGATCCCACTACCTATCATAGCCATCACAGTGTCATGTTGGATCACAACAACTACAATTTTCCTGACCTGAAAAAAAGCTTTTCTGACTGCATGTACATTCTCATTTTTACATTGATAAGAAAAAGTTATGGTCCTTCATTCTGCCTCTGGAGAGAGAGAAATCTGTACAAGAGGAGAAGAGACAAAGACAGGACAAATAAAGCAAAAGTGTAGCGGTTGAGGTCACTTGGTCTACTCAGCCTGGAGAAGACGAAACAAAGGGAAAGACAAAAAACTCATTGCAGTCTACAACTTCCTCATGAGACAGGCACTGATCTCTTCTCTGTGTGACCAGTGACAAGACCCAAGGGAATGGCCTGAAGTTCTGTCAGGGAAGGTTTGAGTTGAATATTAGAAAAAGGTTCTTCACCCAGAGGGTGGTTAGGCACTGGAACAGGCTCCCTAGGGAAGTGTTCACAGAACTAAGTCTGACATTGTTCAATAATCATTTGGATGATACTCTCAGGCACATGATGTGACTCTCAGGGATGGTTCTGTGCAGGGCTAAGGACTTGATGATCCTTGTGGGTCCCTTCCAACGTGGCAGATTCTGTGATTCTATGATTCTGTGTTGCTTCTCATTTACTGCATGCTGGTACATTCATCTTCCCTAGTGTCTCCATCTACATTTTAAGTCAATGTGGAAAAATATATCTCTGGAGCATGATATCTCTGCCCTACATTTTATAGGGCAGTACCTATACATATATAAAGGAATAAAAATTGATTTGCCTCTACAAGGGATTATTTTCTTTGATTGTAAAGGGATCCCAGACATCTTGCTTAACTTGCCTTTGCTCGTCCATTATTACATTTTAGATGTATAAAACTAGGTGTGACAAATCCCACCCCAAGTTCCCAGAAAACAGATCAAAACAAACCTCTTCCTTACTTCAATCCCAGTTAATACATTGAGTAAATGAAACCTGCTTATATGACACTCAGGTGGGATTCAACAGGTAGCAATGAATAACTTTG
The DNA here is from genome assembly GCA_013396755.1 of Sclerurus mexicanus. Lineage (NCBI taxonomy): Eukaryota > Metazoa > Chordata > Aves > Passeriformes > Furnariidae > Sclerurus > Sclerurus mexicanus. Next base: position 82,986 of record VWZF01001683.1, on the reverse strand, counting down.
CTTAAATCAATCCGGTTTCTCTCCAATGACAGTTACCACAATTGTATTTAACAGAGTTAATGTGGTCTATGACACTATTCAAGACATCTAAAAGTAATCATCTAATAATATAGGTCATATAAATCACAGTTTAAAACTGAATGCTTTCCTCTGCTGGCTGTAAAATAGGAGTCTCTAAGGTGGCAATACATGAGCCTGGCACCACGATGAGAGCAACAGGCTTGTAAATGTCTGGGTCCCAGAGATCAGTTCACAGCTTTTGGTTATGGACAAAAGCTATAGCTTATGGTCAAGTACTAAATAGCCTAGAAAAGGTATTTATTCTAATGTCTTCTGTTGTCTTCACCCTCATTCATTCATTTAAGGTAAGTTATAGTCTCTCATAATTAATTGGACTAAAAACATGCTCCTAGACCCTTGTAGCTGCTCAGCTGAGAGAAGGCAGGTTGTTAAGTCACTGCAATTCAATTGTGTTTGATTGTACTGCTATAACCTGAAGCTTTGGCTTCCCTCTGCTGTAGGTTTAAATCACAAGTAACTTCCCTGAAGACATTAGATTTATTTCACAGAATAAAACCAACATGAAAAGAGAATCAGAGCCTTAGGCCACCCAGTTTATACAACAATAAAAGGGAAAGGGGAATTTATGGATTACATCAGCAAAGAGGGTCATAAACCCAAACTTACAACTTGAAAGAACTATACTAATTAACAAAGTGTATTGCAGAAATGGAAGATTGTAATGTAGATAACACTGTTCAAAAACATAAAGAGTGATTTTTTTTCTTTTACTATAACTGTTGAACAATAGCTAAACCCCATATGAGTCTTGATTCATAAGTGCTTTAACTTGGTCAGAGTCATAGGAGTATATATCCCGCACAACAGAGACATACAGCTTAGATGAGTCACTAAAGTGAATATGAATTTTTAGATACCTAAAGGATTTCCTATCACATTGTAGTTATCTGAGGCATGAACATTTTTTGATTATTCAGTTAAATACATTAAAAAGCAGAAACAAAACCAACACACCATACAGTTCAACATTACAAAACAATTATTCTATTCAGCCAGTGCTTTAAAAACAAACCCATTACAGAACAGCTAGAAGCCTGCAAGTGAAATTTATAACATCTACAAGTGGTAGTTAACGTAATGTAGCAAAAGAAAAGATTGACACTTATGGTCTTTTTTTCCCCACATATTTTATTTCTAAATTTATGATTTTCATGTAATATCTTGCCTATTCTTTTGTCTCCCCTGAAAAGTTCTAATTAACAATTCTCATTGGCTTTGGTGCACCTGTCACTAGAATTCCTCCTAATGTGTTTTAACATGTCCAAAGCCTACTCCAGAGTGCTTTAACACCAGTATGTGTATTTTGCTTATTTGATTTTTTTGTTTCAAATTCAGATGCAGTCCTGTAGGCACAGATTTCTCTGCCAAAATGAATTGTGCTAGGCATGTTGGTATAACAGTGCTCATAGCTGATGAATTACTTATACCAGTTGTAGAAATAAAGAAGTATTTCTATGTGTTTTTCTTTTTTAATCTTGACCACTTGTTTGGGCCATTGAGGGCAGATGTCAGTAGAAATCAAGGCAAGCCACATGAAAGAGATACTGTACAATGACTCATTCCTGAAGAAAAAGAAAAGAATCTGGGAGCGGAATGTACATGCTCAGTTTGAAAGGTGCTGGCAAATTCTTGTTATCTCAGTGGAGATGAAGCATTAGGCTGAGTAATACCAAGGCAGATCAGTTCAGACTCAGACCCCCAAACACAGAAATGACCCACTGAACTGGATTTGTTGTGCTAATACAGCAAGACATGGTGCTGACTATGAATGCTTTCGTTAGCAGTATGATAGTATGAATGGATGTTTCACTTAAATGACCAGTCTGGAACTATAAAATTAGATCAGTAAATGAAAATCATTAATTGACAAAAGGCCAAAGCACATCATAGTGGTTGTCAGTTACCTCATGTATCTTTAGGCAAAAAAAAAATCATAAAAAAAAAAATTAGAATTAGAAGCCTCATTTACTTAGACATCTGATGGACTTGAGAAATGCAGAAGGACTGAAGCTACTCTGCTGCTAACAGCTGCAAAGCCAAGTTTGTGGCCAGATTCAGCAACTGCAGAACCAGTCCTGTAAATGCTTTGCTGCTCCTGGTGAGAAGAAATGCTACGTGCCTTACAAGACAACTTGTATATTCCTGCTGCGTAGGTAAGCTCCAGACCTCATCCATCTCTCTGCTCTCACAGGCCTTTTATGCATCTGACATCAAATGGCCTGAACATGCAGGGATTTGTCCTAGGAAATCCCTTTGCTGTTTATTGCTGAAACACAGGCTTCTCCAAGGCTGTCTGTACAAAAAATGTAGGCATAAGCTGCTAGGTCTTGGGAATGCTCAGAACTTCAAGGACTCAAACAGCTGGCTTGACTGTCCTGTACATACCTCCATAAGTTTTCCATAGTGTAGTTGTATCACCGAAGTTAATCTCCTACTCTGAGAGTTCCTTTAGAGGTTTCAGCCATGCTTCAATAACTGCAGAAGTAGTGTGGGGAGAACAGACCTCTGAATTAAATTATTCAGCCTGATTTCCTAGTGCTGGGCACTGGGAATCCCCACCACCACACTCATGCTGTCTGAATCCCAGCACCGTAGAGCTGCACAGGGCATTGGAACAAGCTCCTACAATAGATACAAACATGAATTTTAGCTGTTGCACATATACACAATATTTGTTTATTTTTTTAAAGCCTCATATTTTAGAGGGAGAGTATGTTGGAGGTTTTGTTCTTTTTTCACTGACTCCTTTCAGACCCTCAAAAAGACATAGTAGACTTCTGATTTTAAGACAGCAGGAGAGCAGTTTGGACAACCCTAAAGTACCATGTAGTAGTAGTTTTATTCCTCTCAGACCCACTTAGATTTCTGCATGCAATTCAGCTCATCTGATCAAGAACTGATTAGAGTTTATGGTGCTCTACCCACATTCTATATGCAGGAATTTTCAAAGGGAAAAACAGCCAATGACAGCACATTGGAGAGATCAATAGGAAGATGTTTTTTAAAAATGTTTTTCCTTAAACAGATTAATACATGCCTAATGTACTATCAAAAGATATTCTGATATCTTAACAGATTTTTACTTCTCTTGTTAAACCAAGAGTTTTTAATTGTTGTGGCTTCCTTTTGTAGGATTTTATTTTGCTAATTGATCTGGTCCAGTTTCCCTAGTAGTCAGGAGAAATCCAACCACTAGCAGTAGATGAACAGTTCTTGAGCTGGAAAAAGTGGAGTCATTATTATAGCAGTTAATATGACATAGCCTTTATTTTAACGTATGATTTTCTGTCATGTAATGCCAACTAAAGCCTTCCAAAGCTCTCCAACACAGAGGAAGTTACAAATGAATTTTCCAAATTTGTATCAATCCAAAATATGTTACTCAATTGGTGAGATAATTTCAGTTATGTAACAGTAAAGATATGCATGTCTACATCTTCATATTTGCTTTTGCAGAATGGAAAGGTCCAGAGATCTTTTTTAACAGAGTTTAAACAAAAGAGAGAAAGAATCCACTATTTTACTTTCTGATTTTGTTTTCTTCTTGTGGCCTGTGCTAGGAAGACTGAAGAAAGGTGCAGCTTTTGATAAGCCTTTGGAGGTCAGTTTTGGCCATAGAAAAAAGTCAGAATAGCCTTTTTGTTTTCAAAGAGTTTAGTAGTAAGATGAAAAGAAAAAAATAATGACTGAACTTTCCCCCCATGGATTTCAGAAAGATATTCTTTAAAATTCTTTTATTTTCTCAGCTTAATAACTAAGGTTTGGAATTTGTTTCTCCCCTCCTTTCAAATACCTGACAGAGCAAAATAAAGAAACTGCTGCCAGTTCAGATTTTACTGTAGCCTAAAGCCTTCTCTGAGGTTGTTCATCCAGAGCACGACTTCGAATTATGATGGCTTCTGAATCTGTGTAACCTGGGTTTTATTTCAGACACTTGGGACTGTAAATCTCTCACATCTCACTGAACCTTATCAAAATTAGTGTTGATGTCTGTAGTACTCAGAAAATGAAGGAAAGGTCAATACCATCAATTCAGCTTCAACTGAGGTCATGCCAACCTTCAAGACAGATCCTCCTGTTAAATATGATGACTCATCTTGAAGGAACCTGCGGCATGGTTCGTTTCTTGGTTATTATAGAAAGATCTATTTAGTCATCAGGGTCTGCTGCTGCCAAAGAAAGGGTTGTCTAGCTTTCAACTTTGGGAAAAAAACTGGTTTTTTTCTTCATCATTGGGCATCTGTATACCTGTCTGGGCACAAAGCAGGTATTGTTTATTCAGGGATGTGGTAGGTCCTACTGAACACAAAAGCATTATGCATTTCATAAGTATAGTCTTGCTCAGAGGCAGATAGCGCTATATACAATAAAATCAGGGAGAAGCACACAATCTCTCACCAACACAGTCTATAATCTGATAGATAATAAACATTCAGAGAATGCAGAAATGAAAAAGAAGAAATAAAGTCAATACAACTTTTTCATTTGCTAAAATGACTTCTTTTCTGTTGTATCTTTTGCTCTTTTAGTAAAAGCTTCTAGTCAAACCTTCTGACCACAGAAGCTGTGATCCGGGGCATACAAAGCCCATCTTCACAGAGAATAACCTGTACAGCAGACCCTTCCACAGAATGACAAGCCTGAAAGCTGTGGAAAGGAAGGAAATGTCTGAAGGAAGCTTCAAATTCTAGGAATCAAAAGACCTGCTCTCAAAAAATGCCACTGTTCTCTGTTTCAATGTTGCTGGTGCTCCTATAGTTAAGTAACCTGGTTCAGTATGTGCCTTTATTCCAGGTGTCTGTACAGATTTAAAGAGAAATCTTTTCCTTTTGTCTGAATTGGCAGGGCAGACTCAGAAGCTTTGTAGGAAAGACATAATTAAATGTAACAGTTTAAGAATAATAAATGCTGTGTGAGTTCTAGTCCACTGAGCCTGATCACTTGTGTCACAAGGATGTCAAAATGTGCCTGCTTCTATAGGTGGCAAAGAAAGAAACCTTCTGTTTCCTTCTAACATCTGTCTTTGGCCTTTCCTAAATTGGTAAATATTGCCTGAAATCCATGTAATCTCATCTATTTCAGTCTAATGCTATGAAAGCCTGCCATTACTTTGAGTAGGAGTTACAAGCTACAGTTGTCTGACAGTGAAAAAGTGACTTGTCTAAGATGAAGCTAATCAGCTTCAGGTACTCATCTGGGTAGGTGGGATGATTCTTGCACTGTAAGTGGCAGTCCCTTAGTACTTACAAAGGAGTCTAGCTAGGTCTAGAAACTAGATGAAGTTTGATCAGTCAGCCAAAGATAGGTGAGATGAATCTTAACCTCTGCACATAGCATTATTCCTATCTAGTGTGAAGTTATCTTTAGTCACAGAGTGTCTTAAAATGGTAGATGCCAGCTGGTACCTTTCACTGAAGTAGGTGCGAGAGTATTTCAAAGCAAAAGTGGTTCAAAGGTGTGCCAAGACAGGTTTAGACTTGGACACTAAGGAAGCATTTCTTTACCAAAAGAGTGGTTAACCACTGGAACAGGCTTCCTAGAAAAGTGGTCAATACTCCAAACCTGTCAGTGTTTAAGACATTTGGACAACATCTTTAACATTACACTTTAGTGTTTGGTGAGCCCTAAATTGGTTAGGCAGTAGGACTAGTTGATCATAGTATGCCCCTTCTACCCAAAGCTATTCTATTCTATTCTATTCTATTCTATTCTATTCTATTCTATTCTATTCTATTCTATTCTATTCTATTCTATTCTATTCTATTCTATTCTATTCTATTCTATTCTATTCCACTCTACTCTACTCTATTTGCAGTCATGATCTTTCTGTGGGGTTGATATTTTGCTGCTGAAGACCAGCAAGAAAAGTTCAAGGTCTTGTTAGCTGAATATTCTTACAGTCTTTAAATTGGATGATCAGTGATTATCCTTAAAAGAGTTATCAATTAGACTCTTAACTATCAAAACTTTTCCTACAAGGTGCTCCTGTTCTCCCAGTTTGGGGGAAAATCCTTGGGCAGACTGTACTAGGGAGCCCAAAGTTTTTCAAGTCCATAAATTTTATTTCTTTTGAAAATTGATCTTAAAATGGAGATATATAGTAGTGATTTCTCTTCTCAATTTTGTAGATTATCTCCCCCCAGAAATTAAAAAAAAAAAAAGAAAAAAAAAGTATATTTATATATGCTAGGTAATCTTTTTATCTAACATTAGCCTTTGACACCAGCCCTGCCTTACTTCATTGCTCTGGAATTTTCCCTCAGATGTGTCCACACCCAATTGGACAATTATCAGCAAAATTAAGTGAGCCTTTATCCTGCTCTCTGTCCTGCTGTATGGACTGCATCATCTGGCAAGGTCTGTAGCAAAAGTTGAGCTCTGCCATTAATTACAGTGTGCTGATAAGACTAAATTTCATATGTATAATTTGTCTTGGAAGTGCAAGTGAAACAATGAACTGATGTAAATATCCAAGGTTCATGGATAGTTTTAAGTTTCAAACAGAGTTCTCTTCAATTATCCCAAGGAAAAACATTGGGTTTGGATACAGATCTGAAATCAAATCCCCAAAGATTTTCAATCTATTTTCGTTATACTCGTTTTCCTCACTTGCTTTCCAGGGGAAAAAAGGTTGTGAAGCAAATGGTACAGTCAATTCTGTAATTTGTTCTGAAAACTCAAATTTGTTTTCAAAGAGGTGTTGAAAAATGACATTTTCTAATTAAATGAAGAATAGCTGAGTATAAAAGTGGACATTTTTCATTGTGAAATTGTATTGGGTTATTTTTTAATTATTACTAGAGTTTTTCAACTTTTATAAATTGGTTAAATGGTGACAATTCTTTAGGGCAAAAATTGCAGACAAAGGACTACATACTCTATTAACAATACAGCCTGATGTTCTTGCTATTGGTAGTTGGTAAATTTTTCTGACTGTTCTTCTCCAAGAATCTGTTCATATGATTTCTTTACCACATACTTAGAAGTCTGCCTTGCCTGCAGGCAGGTCAGAACAACTGTCTTTTATTTTTCACATTGTCATATAGATTACACAATTCACCTGTGTTTCAATATTTGCAGTGCTATCACTCCAAGGTTAAGGTTAAAAACAGTTGATTTTAGAACAAAGACAAGCATTATTAATTTCCAGAAAGTTTTCCTTTCTGTTGGGATTTTGGGCAGCAGCTAGAGGAAAAGAAGGTAAGGTTTCCATTTATAGAGAAATTTGTCTTTTATGGTTGTGAGCATCTTTATGTACTGCAAAATTTCTGTGAATACTGAAGGTATCTGTGTGGGAAAGGATAAGAACAAGCATTGGAGTGGAGCTGAACTCGCTGCTTAAAGAAACATATTATGTCTTTATACATTCATTTGTGGAGCTACAGAGCACTGCTTAGTTTCCACTGAGATATCCAGAAAGAGCTTTTTTTATTACAGCTCAAGGAAATTTAATGCAAAACTCAGGGTGTTTTCTTTTAGAGTGCAAACTCTCCTGCACTTGAAGTTGTGGGAAAATATTGCAACAAGAATAGTCAAATCTGCTTATATGTTAAGAAGCTTTGTATGTAATATGGCTTCGTCATTTCCCTGTTTCCTAAAGTAAAATACCACCTATAGTTGCTACTAGATAGAGCTACAGGTAAAAACTATTTTCAAAGATCAGCTTATTGGTCTTTTGAAAGTTGCCAAGGCCATTAAATCTAGACCTGATGTTAGAAAAAGTGAGCTTGGAAATAAACAGAGATCCTCCCAGTCTGGAATTGTATTGGAGCTCTCTGATTCTATTACATGCATCACAGACTCAGTGGTGTAGCCCTGCAGAAATCTCTTACAAAATGAGCCTCAAGGGCAGTGAAGAGATTGATCATTTATATAAAATAATGTTCTTTTTCTGGTTTATTCTGTTTGTGCAACCACTGGAAAAAAGATTTCCTTTCTTGATAAAAGCATTGTTCGCCATTCAAACAGGTCTTATGAAGCTAAAAGAAATATTTTATTTGCACCAGTAGATAGATTTCTTATTAAATACTTTACCATTAAGTAATGTTCTGCATGGCTTTTAGCCTCTTTTTTTTTTTTTTTTAAATCTTACCAAGACACAGTAATTGTAACTTCTTTTTCTGTATTTTCGATACAACCTGATACAAGGATTTTTAAAAACTCTGGTTATTTTCAAGTGTATTGAATAGGGTGTGACCATTTCAGTTTACCACAAAAAGAAAAAAAGTAAAATAAGACAGAATTTCAGATGGATTATCTTCTGATATATTTTGAGACTACCCCAGCAACAAATTCTCTAAGTACAAGGAAAAATGTTGAGTCCATCTGCAGTCTGTGTCTTCTCATCCTCCTAATTGTTGCTCTTGTTTTGGTCTGCAATTTCAGGAGCATTAATATCCCATTAGAAAAAAAGATGTCAATATATTGTGGGGGGAAAAAAGTCAAAACAAAATGGAGAATGTCATGGAGAATGACACTAGTTCTGCAGGACTTTTAGGCCTATGCCTAACTTTGCCATTTTGCACTAGACTGCAGGTCAGACTGAGGTTTGTCAGAGTCCTAAGTACCTTGCTTATCTGAGTGTCTGAACATAACATATTTTTATAACATAGCAGTTTTTATAATAGAATTTAAGCTGGAGGAAGGCCAGGTCCTCATTTATGGTTTGGATCTTCTTCATTTCTGTGGGAATCATCACTGGACACCTGCAGCAGTTAAAGATGCTGGAGAACATTTCCAGAATGTTACTTAAAAAGTTTGATATGTTAGTAAAATTGCTAACAAATTAGTATTGTTTTTCTGATGCAGCTAATCCTCTTTTCTCCAGTGATACAATTGCTTTTGATCTTTAGGTGAAATGCTTACACATTCACAAAAAAAACCCTAGCAGGGTAAATGTGTGGCTAGGATAGCAGATGTGTTATGCATTGTATTTTTTCTCATGGGTGATAATATTCTGATAAAAATGCTCACTAACTCTAATAATTTGACTTTAAAAATAATCTTATCATGTTAGGAGGTAAAGGTGTAATTGACTGCAAGTCAAATAAACAAAGTAGTATAATATTTTACTGTCATAACTCTGATGCTATCATGAGAAAGGATACCTTAACTCTAAAAAGGTCATTTCTCTTAAGCTGTAGGAGGACTAACAAGCTAATTATAAATCCAGCTGAAGGAAAGACTTATGGATGCAGACTGTAATTATGTCTGCAATACACTGGGTTTATTCTGAAACTATGGTGAACTCAGCTGAATCTACTGGGATTTCAGGCACTGTACATAGACCATGAAAATAAATCCTTAGCACTGTTTCATTTTTTTTTCCTATATGGACCAAGTTATTCCTCATGTAGAGATTTTGTTTTAATTATTTTATTGTATCAAGCAATCATGCAGTTTCATAATAAAATGTGTCCTAATGATTATATATATTTCAATCTATAAATGCATACAAAATTTGACCTACATTCAAGAGAGGACATGAGGATATTTTGAGCCCAATAGGAAAAAAGGATGTGTTCAGCAATTTCCTGGACTAGGGCTTTAGTTGCAGCATAAATGAAGAATAATGGGAGTTGCAAAGGGGAATAATTCTCCCCTACTGACAAGTGACTGGGAAAATTAAAGGAGAAAAAAAAATGAAATCTCAGAGGTTTTTATAACAAACCTTAGAAGCAACATAGGAAATGGATTTGAAAGACTGTTTTTTTAAATTATATTACAAGTTCAAAAAATAATCTTTGTTCTCTGTTCATTTTAGAAATCATTTTGACATCAAATAAATTACTTTTTTATGTATAATCAATAGTCCCTGTATATGTAAATGATGCATTGTAATCAATATATGGGAATTAGCACTAAGGCAGAAATATTATCGTTGACAAAAACATGCCCATATATCTGAGAAAAACTGGAGGTGAAAATTTATTTTTATAAGTATAACCTCATAGTGAATTTTTCCTCCCACTGTGAATTAGAGATTGGTAATGAAGGGCAAACAAAAAAAATAGATTTGAGATACATAATAATAATAATAATCAATATCAATATCAATATGAAAGATACTAAAATACACTGGAAGAAAATCTCTTCTTTTGAGCCCTTAACTGCAATTCAAGAAACCTGCCATATTTCTTGATTGCTATGGAAGGACTACAGAAAGAGCTTTAAAGAATGAATACTTTCCTGAGGAATAGCATGTAATCATCAATAAACAGAGTTTAATTTTCTTACTTCATCCTGAACAACACAACATTTTGAAAGAAATTTGTGCATTGTGATCTATTTGTCAGGCTGATTAAGACTGAGCTCTCCACTAACATGCAATAAAAAAATCAGACTCATATAAAGAATCAGACTTTGACAAAAGCAAGTGGAAAACTGCTTTATGATTTTATGGAATATATAGGAATATAAGCAAAAAAGAATTTGAGATCATTTTATATTGTCCGCAGATCTTTAAATAAATGGAAATGTGACAGAAACCTTTGAGATATTACTGAAATTCACAACTCTGTTATTTTACAAAGTCTAAAATTCCCATTCAAAAGCATGACTTTTGTCCAAAGGCAATTTCCCTAGATAATCAAGGAAAAAGCTTTGCCTTTGCTAACACAGCTATGTAATGCACTTTCAGTATGTAGACTGACAAATGCATTGAAAAGAACACTAAATTTGTTCTATTTTCCCTGACCCAGCAGAAAAGTTCAGAGGATTTGTGATTAAAATGCATGTTTGACCTTGGATTATTAAGTAGGGGGGAAAAAGAGTATATATTAAAATAGTTGTATTTTGATAGTCTTTCTGTTCTTCAACCTGTCATCCAATAAAGCAGGGCATTTAAGTATTACTATCAAACAGCTTTAACTACTCTGTCAAGCGTGACTTTTTAAACCTGTCAAGCAGTCTTTCCTTTTCTGTTGCAAAACATCTAACAGCAAGCTCCCTAGCCTTCCACCTACACAAAAGTTTCAGAAAAAAAGCCCACTCTATAAAAGCCTTTTGCAAACTTACTTACAGACAAAGTCTGAAAGATGTTCCAGTTGGCATTTCTGATCAGAAACCATATTAACTGATGTTTCTGCACTGAGGTCAAAGCAACAGTAGTTAAGCAGAGAGCTGTGTGAAACAGCTAATATTTCTGCCCATAGGTTGCCACCTGTCAAGAACAATAGAACTATGGTATTTTGATATAAAAATGCTAACATTTGATTAAAAGTTGTATTTTTTAGTTGTAGCAGAGGTTGTGTAATTAAAGTGTTGCCTTTCTGTACTGCCACCTCAGCAGGAAGTTCTAAACAAAATAATCTGTATCATTAATAAACTACTGAAAGTAAGTGAAAGTGACTTTCTCTGGTACTGGATATTATTAGAAATTTATATTTTAAGCTGCCTAGTACATTCCACTAAGAAATCCCAGCTTTCAGTAGCTTGTGACTGCCTTAAGTCAACTTTTCACACTGAAATTTTCCATACTTTCTCTTGGCTTCAGGCTTTTTCTTTTAGGGATACGGATGTTAAATTTCAGCAGAGCTTCAAATACTTCAAAGAATGAGAGTAGATGGTAGTTTTACTGAAATAAATTCCCAGGTATTTGATACATTCTGAACTACCCATACAGAACAGCATCTTGGCAGGAGTAGTGAGGACTGATGTTGGAGATACACATCTCTTCTTCATTTGATGGTCAGATTAGCAGTGTCTTAAAATTTACTGGTGCACCTATTCAGTCTGTGGTGTGAAGATTTGCCATGGATCCCCTCTGTATCGTCCAGGCACCTTACTGAGCTCTGAGCCGCACTGAGCTCACTAGAGCCCTCCCAGGAACAGAGCACATGTCCCAGAAGCAGAGAGGCTTAGGACCAACAGATCCTTCCAGTGTGGCCTGGGGCAAGAATGCATTGTGAGGTAGCATTCCCGTTTGCACGATCATCTAGTTTTCCCAGGAATAATAGATTATAGATCTATACCTCTAACTCTTCAAAATTTCATAGGAGCTTCTGTCAACTACTATGATGAAGGTGGACAGAAAACATTGCTTCTATATTTCACAAAAAAAGCCTGATAAATTATACAAACTCTCCTCTGGATGATCTGAGGCTGTCACTCCAGCATACCATGGCAAATTTTCTCTCTACTTAGACAGTGAACTGTTAAAGAAAGTGAACCCTTTCAAGATTCCTTAAGAAATAAAGCTGCTAAATCTTAACTGAGAATGCTCTGCTTTTTGAAGATCAAAGGGCTAGGTAAACTTTAGCAAGGAGTCTTTATCTACAGTTGGCTGTCAAAAGAACTTGGTACCATCCAGATATGACCACAGCTGGGGTTGGTTCTGGGTTGGGATGTTGGACAGATTGCCCACTGTACTCCTTCAGAAGAAGGAGCACCAAGATGTTGAAGCTTCTTTCCATAGACAGATAAGGATAACAGGAGTTATTCAGTTCTGGTGGTTCTTTGTTGTCCTGCAGCCTTTTCCAGTGCCCCGACCCGATGTTTTCTTTGCTCTGACAAAAAAAAAACCACCACCAAAAAGTAGGTATAGAGCTCTTTTTTTCCCCCCACAGACTATGCAGTTACACTAACAACCTTGGCAACATAAAGAAATTGGTATAGTTTTGTGAAGGTTTACAAAGTCACAGGACAAAGACGGCCAAAAGCTCAGTAACATATTCCATTTTGAATGTGTTCTGTACTGGCCTAAATTATTATAAAACTGCAAGTTTTAACAAAACCATTGTTCTCAGGAAAACAAGCAGAATATCAGCAATAACCATGTTTAAGTTCAAGGGTGCTTTAAAAAGTGTCTGCCTGTAATTTCAGAGCTGCTGACAGTGAGTCAGAGCAGGGAAGCAGGTTTCTGCATCTGCTATAAAACTGGGCAAAGCCTTCTGCTTTGTCCTGCTTGTCCATAACATTCTTAAGAGCTGGTTTTAGCAGAGTTACTCTGATTAATTAGTGGAGCAGGGTTGTCATCATTGCACAGAGTGGAATCTAGGAAAAAAGATTGCAGATAATTTCAAAATGTGTCAAAGCAGGAATGTTTTTCCTCGGAAAAAGCAATATAGTGTATTGTAAATGCCAAGGTCAAAGCCATTTTACAGCTTCAGTCAGACATCCCAAGACCAACAAATACACAGCATGTCATATAGTATGCAATTAAAGTGATTTATATACACAAATACAGATCAAAAACTTACTTCGCTGCCACCCTTTCCCCCTCCAAACAATAGGAAAGGAAACAAACTGCATGTCACAGATATGCGTCATGCTGTTTCAGTCACTACTGGAGAATGGCCAGAGATTACAATGATGAGATCAGTATAAGGCTGCTATACTGAATGAAATGGAATTACTTAGCGACAGCAGAGAGGCTGAATTTGTGACAGCAGTTCTGGAGCACAGAGCAAAGTGGTCATAAAAGCATCCACAGTCATGTTTCAGCTCCATGGCTGGTATCAGTGGCAAGTGGCTTTGCTTTGTTTTGGGTTAAACACATCATGATTCTTAAAAACTTCATGAAGCTGGATAAAAGCGACAACCTATAAATGGAGGACTTAGAAGAAATATATAAATGCAAAGCTCCTGATTTTAGAAATTGAAAACATTTTTTTGTACTGAAATGCAAGACGTAGACAGATTTTCTAATGTTATAGAACATGACGTAAAGAGAAAAAAAAGAAGCTGTCAAAACACCATGACAGTCTCACCAAGTCTCTGGGGTTAATATGAAATGATTTGCTGGTTTTACAGTGCTTTGTAGATTTTTATTCACAGTGAATGTCTGAATTTGCATAGAATGGTTAATTCTTTGAATTACATCTGCAGCTTGTTATTATTCTCTAATCCTTTACTTTTCTAAGAAATTACTGTGGTCTCAGAGAGTTGCCTTTGTAGATATCTAGGCTTTGCAAATTGGTGCATATTAACAGACTCATACAGAATCAAGCATCTCCAAAATGATAAAAGGACAATATCAAACCACATGTCTAAAATATATTCCTATTGCATTTCCAACCAATTCTGTGTAGGATATTATTAAGAACTTTCTGAAAATTCTATATTATTCACTAAGCTGAGCGCACAGTGCCATTGAAATTTATGTGGTTCATTCTTTTAATTTCTACATAGGGCAAAAGAAGCTGGGGTAAAGAATATCACTGTATTATACTCAGAGAAGAGATACAAATGAAATATGGAACAAATGTTATAATTAATTGCTGAGAAGACAATGTCCCGTCCATTAATTTTAGTGATACTAAAGACATCCTAATAACATCACTTCTGTTTACTCTGAGATCAAATGATAAAATTGTACATTTTAGTTTTGCTCCTCAATAGAAAAAAAGCATCATGAATGGCAAAACACCACACTAGGCAAGATCTTGTGCAAATATAGAATAAGTTTTAATTATGGAAATTTTTAAGAATAAAATAATAATTATCTCAAGGGATTTTATCCTATAATGAAAAAATGTTAACATTGCATTCAGATTAATTTAGTGGCAGATTGTATACTAAAAGGTTGACCTAATTAATTTTCAATTTAACTACAGCTGAAGCTATAAAAAAGGGCTTATAATTTTGTGGTACAACGTGTCTTTAGGCAGTTCTGAGGCCATGAATAACTGGCACACATTTTGGTGAAGGCTTTGTATTACTGTATCTTATTCATACATTGATGTATATGGCATTTGGGATCAGGAAAATATTCCTTTTTGAGATCTAAAAAAAAAAAAAAAAACACAACTGGTCACAGAACTTTTGGATTCCTTGTTAGTTATTGGTAAAATCAAAAAACTTGTGAAGTAGATTTGAAAATAATTATTTTCCAAATGCACTATCTAAAAAGTAAAATAAGTTTAAAATCTAGACATTTCCTTGGAAGTAATCAATATTGTGGGACAAACTTTCAAGTTAGAAATCTTGGAGGACAGGTTTTTTTCCCCTCAAGTCATTTGTGAATGCTTTCTCCCTAACATTAAGAAACAATTGATAGGCTTTTGAAAATTTGCTGTAGTACTCAGTCTTAACTTCATCCTTATTCCACTGTTACTATTAAATCTCTGAAAATGTCTCATAAGCAAGGAGAGATGCTTCTTAAGCTATAGAGTAGTGCTACTTCCTTTTTCACAGAAGGATGATATGTGGGATTTTTATTATTTCATTACTACAGTTGTTTTTGCTTTTATCCCATAAATTATATAATTAAGCTTGATATAATACCAGAGTTTTGTTCCTTATTAAAGTATTGGCATCGAATGAGTTATATAGTTAGAAGGAAATTACAAAGACATATTCAGTTAAGAATGTTAATAATGTAACCCAGTGACTGTTGTAATTTTTTTAAAGGAGTGGTATGACAGAAGAGCAATAAGTTTCAGTTCTCTGAATAATAATCCAAAAAATATGCTACTGAGCATAATAATTTTTCTTGGTATTTAGTGATCTTATGCCAACATGCTGTTCAGCCTCATAGTGAGGAGGATAAGGTTGGTTTTACCTGGTGAAAATTGAGTACAGACAACCCTCAATTCAGAAGAGTAGTTTGGGATCTTGTACCTCTTACAAAATAGATTGGAAAGGCACACTTTATTATCTGAACATGTGCAACTATATTGAGAAAAAAAATGAGCATGAGAAAAGTGAAACTTAAAAAATTAGAACTGAGGTATTGCTGGATCACATATACATAATTACAACATCAGACCAGCTACAAATGTGCCTTGAAGCATTTTACTGCACCTCACATCCTAGTTCTACCTGTAAGGTTTGTGCAGAAAGTACCATTCCAGCAGGTTTTGTCATGCAAGTGTGCTTTTTGTCAGTAATTCACTAATGCTGTCACCTTGCTGAAGAAGCAGCATTAATCTTAGGAGTAGCACGTCTACACTCCCCAAATTATCACAGTAGTTGGAGCACCTGCATCTGGTCTCTGCCTGCTGCTAGTGCTAAACCCGTGTCTCACAAAGATGGTCTGCCTTTTTATTATCTTAGATTTGGTCTGAGAAAGGGAGAATTTCTTATTAGCAGCGTGACTCCGGCACTAGGCTGCTGGCTCCAGCAGACCAAAACCTCCTAACTGACCAAAACATAATTATAAATCTTTAAAATGTCAATGTTTTTGTGAGCCTTCCAAATGCACATGTGCACTTTGTTTTGTAATATATGTTGACACTTGTGAGTACCTACAGAGTGGTACTTTTACTAAAAAGGAGGAAATGCTAAACAGGAGCTTCAGCTAATCTTGTGATCTTTTTCCATCAACTGCAAAGCCTTTGTTCTCATCCATATCCTAACTGCATGTGGCCCTTGTCAACACTTTTTAAAACATGACTTTTAAAGAACTATTAATTCTCAAAGCAGTCTAAGACCTATAGATAATGGATTTTATAGTCCCTTTCATATAGAGGTGAAGAGCATAACTCCATATCTAATAATATTTTTATTCTTTAGGCAGGTGCCATGGTTTAAGAACGGTATTCCCCAATAGTGACAATGGCTCCCGTCACCACACGATTGAGTAGCCAAACTATAGAATAATGTCTGAATCCTAGCCATGCCCCCTCTTAGCCACTGCAAAAATTCACCCTGTCCTGTATAGAACTAGGAAAGCCAGGGACACCAGTTGTTCTTCTTTGGTAGGCAGTAAGGAAAATTGGAAAGTGACATTCAAAAAAAGCTAAACTATCTTTTCTTTCTAAAGTGTATAAGAGTGAGATCATATGCTTTACTTGTGTTGTACAACTGATGACGCACCTGGCTGGCATACAGAAGTCTGGACTCCACTGTGATGTTCTAGACTGAGCTGGGGCCAGCAGGAGATTCAGCATGCATGGAAATAAGCAAACTGTGCCTAGGTGGGAAACAATGTCCTGGATCAGGCAACACAAGTACTCATCCCTTTCTGTAAATCCTAGAAAAGGTAACATTCAACCATGATTCCATGATTCCTTGAATCCATTCATAAAATAGAGGTTTTATAACAAAATAAAACCAGATAAATATAGCAGACTAAAACCAGACTGCTGGCCCATCACAGAACACATAAAATATCAAGACTAAAACACCCAGCTTTATGAGTTTAGAGCTTTTCTGTTAGATTTCATGAATACACTTCTGTAACGTGGAAAAACTGTGAAAGTTGTCAGAAGTTACAGTTAATTTAATTTTTTATGCCCTTTATATTAGTTACCAAAATTCATATAATTCTGAAAAAAATGCAGAAGATTTTTTAGCAGATGAAGACTCAGTGGTAGATATCTGGCAATATCTATGCATGTAAAATAAGAACTGTGAGGAGCATTTCTATCAAGAAAAGGTCCATGTAAGGAATGATCTAATAATAGAAGACTTTTTTTTTTTTATTTTAAGGAAATTGAATTTGGAATTCCTTTTTAACCCTTCATACAAAGTTTCCACTCATGTTTCTAAATAATTTTTAGTCTGCTGTGGTGGTGTGCATTTGAGAAAACTGTGTGCCACATGGAGGTTACTTTAATAGTTTACATCTTGAAAGGATTGTTATATTTTCCTCATAAATATAGTTAGTAATTGATCTGGAATGGTAAAACAGTGATTATTATTCTCATTTCCTACACAGAGAGAGAGGGTTTTCATACATTCAGTCAGAACCAGGAACCAACAAAATTCATTTGGTATTCCGTGCTATCAGTGGAACAGAACTGCTCACCAGGAAGGAGGGATGGGAACTGCTTACGGTGGTGATGTTACCACCAGAGAAGGAAGTTTTTATAAGCTCTGAATATCTATCCCTTTGCAGTATCCAGTGTTGTGGTTTACTTGGAGGATGATTAATCTGGGGGCTAGAAGCCTGTGGGCTGACAACTGGCATTTGTAACCACAGACTGATAATATATTAAATTGAGACGTTATTTTGTAAGCAACATGGAGTATAAAATAGTCTCGATCCAGCAAATTTTTTTTCCTGAACTATAAGTGAAGTTCTACTTAAGAAACATCCTTCTGCATATTGTAGAGATGAGTTTGCAAAAATTTGCTTACTTGCAATTATAATGTATTTTTCAAATAATTTGATGGCTTAAAATACAATGTGGTTGTCTAACATGGATCTAAATGAGATAAATCACAAACATACAAAAAAATAGTACATTAGGCTGTGTTGTAAGGTTTTGTGGGGTTTTCTTTAGAAGGGCTTTTCTGTAGAAAAATATTTTGTCAAAAAGTACTGGAATAAATTCAAACAGTATATTCCCCTTTGGAACAAAGCTCTATTATTAGCAGAAAGGACAATTTAGTTACTCTTATGGCTATCTACTCGTTAGTGACAATAATCTAAAAATGTTCAATATTAAATAGTTATGTATTCATTGACATCTCCAGAGGTAAAGATTTAAAAATAGGTCTAAACATCCTGTGCAGAATATACTTTTCTAAAAGCATTTAACTTGCAGCACCATAAAAGCTGATCGAAATTGCATTAAGACTTTAACTCCCAACCCAATCAGACCCATGGGAAAAAAAGGCTTCTAATTGCCTAAAATACATTTTGGATCTGCTTCTTTTTCATTTGTAGCTATTGTTAATATATGAAATATATAAATTGTTCTGTTCTTCTTTTGAAAAGAACTTCTAGACTACTCCTAACTAAGGCAAATTCTAATCTTGCATCTTCATTAAGCAAAATAAGAGAGAGAGACAATTTGGTCTA
Source organism: Sclerurus mexicanus (assembly GCA_013396755.1). NCBI lineage: Eukaryota > Metazoa > Chordata > Aves > Passeriformes > Furnariidae > Sclerurus > Sclerurus mexicanus. The sequence goes on along the minus strand of VWZF01001683.1, from coordinate 64,214 downwards.
GTGGTCCAAAAACAAGGTTGGAAAAAATAATGCTCCCGTCCTAATTTGGCAAAACCAAGCCAGTTTCCTGTCTTAGTTTCTCCACCTGTCATGATTTGACTACTGCCACTATACACCTCATACTATTCATTAATTCTAAAGTGCTTTGAAAATATAAGGAGTCAAATGTTATTAAATCAATGAACAAAATAATTAAACTGTCTAAATAGAATTACAAACAATAATTAGAAATTAAATAGGATGCTATTATCTGTCAAGTGTGATGATGAGAGAAAAGCTAGGACAATGCGGAACCCTTCTGAATATAAAAGATATAAGCTACAGTTAAAACTTATGTCAGCTTCAATTCATTAAAATGCACCTGAATTACTTCTAAATACATTTGTGTCTATGACATTATTAGATCCAAGACTTTGAAAATTATTTTTGCTTATATTTACTAATGTTTTTTTTAGTTAACTTCAGCTGTACATGATCTAGCAGAAATTCCTTCCTGAAATTATCAATGAAATGCAAGCCTCCAGCAATTTCATCAGTGTCAATCATAGCTAGTTTAGAATATATAGGTAGTACCACAGGTGTAACATATCCTTGATCTGTGTTTCTTAAAATCAAATATTTCCTTTAGCTACTTGTGTTCAGGTCTCAGTAGAAGTTACTGGTAATTGTATTTGTCATCTCTGGGCATAATACAATTTTATTTTAGAAATATGTGCTTTTACATTTCATAAGTATGCAGGTAGGTTGTCAAAGACCATGTCATTGTAATGGTTGTATTGACAAAAGGAAAAAAAATCAAAAATATATGACCTGCAACTCTGAAAGAAAACCCAGGAACTATCTCAGTTGGTATTCCCTTAAAATGAAAAAAACTTTCAATAAACAATGGGTGTGATTTTCTGCATAGATATGGTGACTCATTTAAATCTAAAGGTAGTAGTAAAGTATAATATATATATTTATAGAATCTGAGATGATTCCTAGGAAATCGAGTTTGAGAGTAAAACCCATCAAATTTTAAAATCAGCAAGCTGGAATCTGGGAGGCTGGTTCAGATCCGTGCTCCGACACAAACTTAATCAGTGAAAGTCTCTTAGATACAGATATTTAAAAGGATTTAAATGCCTGTCAAAATGGGTGTCAGTTTTTGTATGCAATGGAAATCCTGGGCAATTCTCACTTCCCAACAAAGTAAAATGTGAAAAGAATATTATTCAACAGAGACAAGAGACTGTGAATATAAGTACAACGCCTTAATATATTCAGAAAAAACAGTGCTACCTAACATAGGTGAAGTTGAAGAATCACATGATCACCCCGGAAGGTGGCTGGGCACTGAAACAGGCTCCCCAGGGAAGTGATCATAGCACCAAGTCTGACAGAGTTCAAGTGTTTGGGTGATACTCTCAGGCACACAGTGTGACTCTTGGGGATGGCCCTGGTGCAGGGCTAAGGGCTGGACTCAGTGATCCTTGTGGATCCCTTTCAACTCAGCATAATCTCTGATTCTGTGATTCTGTAAAATGTGAAAATACTGATATTTCTGTACTTTCCCAAACGCTAGATCTATCAGAGATCTGCATTATCAATAAAGAGATGCAAATACTACACAGTTTGCATATAGAATCAGGCCACAGGAAATTCAAATGAGTTGCTTTTTACAGTCACCAATCTTCTGACTTCTCACCAAAAACTGGGAAAGTGGAGGAGACATTCAATTCACAATGTGTTTTCTCTTTTAGAAGCTTTTCCAGATTGTTGTGTCATCATTAAACAAGTGAAAACAAACAAACAACAGAAGAAATGTTTCTTCTTGTGAGTACAGTGGAGAGTGGAAGCAATACAACAGAACATCTGTAGACCATATTTTCAGATAAGGTAGCTTTTAAAATATTGAAAAGGAAATTATTTGTTGAATTCTTATCAAATGTGATTGATCCTCAAAACGAGATATAAATGTTGTACAGAATAAAACTTTATGCCGTTTCTTAAAGCAGAGCATTTAAATTTATCTTAGTTATCTGTCATAGGAATAATCAAGTGAAGTTCTGTAAAAAAATGGGTAATTTCACAAAAATACTTGTCTCGTTTTCACAAGTTATGTAAGTACTCTAAAGACTTTCTCTGAGATGCTCTAATAAAAGTTCACTTGCTTTAGATAAACACCCCATAGAATCTCAAGGAAGATTGAAAGAATATTTAGATGTTAGCACAAATTGAAAATTACCTATAAATCTCAGGAAACAAACAAGAAATATTAGTACTTCTTAATTAGAAAAGCACATAATAAGAAATCTTAGCTGAATAACTATCATATGAAGTCTCAATTTTGAGCAGTTCACTAGTTACTCTAGAGACTAGTGGAAAACGTATTAGTGAGTTCCTTCACTTTTTAGAGTGTTTAACCATACTGTGCAGACATCAAATAGTCCCAGCTTGGGTAAAGAGGACCAGTGAAGCAATTAGAGAGACAGCTCCAGCCAGTGGAGGGAATGTCAATGCACAGCCCAGGGGCAATAAGCAAAAGTAAGCGGAGAGAAGGCCTAGAAGTGAAAATGCTAGTCTGGCATCCAGGTTGGAGAGCGGGACACTAGACCTGTGAAGAACTGTGGTTCAAGGTATATTTTGAGGAAGGCATGCAGTCATGATTGAGATAGCACAGCGAAAAGGCAAGACCTGGGATTAGGAATAGACTGCCGGAAGCCACTGAGAAAAACTTTGTAATGATCTCTTAGAGGCAGTCAATGAATTTGCTGAATGTGCTCTCAGTGGCCAAGCCAGTCCTTCAGGAAACTGTCACTGCTGGACGGCAGAAGCTGGTAGTTGTCTGGTAACTGGTCAGAGCACTCTAGACATGCTTATTTCCTTTGCAAATTTAAAGAGGCTGCATGATGCTGACTGGCTTTGCTTAACCATCCTTTCTCAGACACGATTATACCATATGGTCTCAGCTGCCCAAATATGTTTCATCATCCAAACATCTGCCAAAGTTTATTATGTCCTCATGAAGTACATCAAGTCTTTTTGTTTAAGGGAGGCAGGTTAGTTTAAATAATGTAACTAGTTGGTCTTTGTTAAACTGTCTGATAGTGGCAGAGTTGGTTTTGACTATATGACATATCCAAGAAGTCGGTAACCTTTAATACACTGTGGAAGTGAGGAGGTCTTCAGCTAGCCCAGATGTAGTGGGGACAATGTGTTTCTGAAGCCTATCTTACTTGCTGTTTATTATTAGATTTGATATAACTGGCTGAATTCAATTGATTGAATTCTAAGATACTTTTTAAAGTTTTCAGGTGCATGAAGACAAGCATTTTGAATTTTCATTTGTGAAAAAAAAACCCAACGCATAACACCTCTCAAAAAAATAAAACCCAAAAAAACCAAGAAACCTAAATCCAAAACACAACAATCCCCTTCCCACCCCTCAAAATAACCCCTGAAATTTACAAGGCAAGTAAAAATAAAATTTTTTATTAAACTTCCATCTTGAAAGGCAACCCCTGAAAAGCTTTAGGACAAAGTGCATTACAGCTTCAAGAAGCACGATGACATCAGGAAATACTGATGCTGTACGAACGAATGATCAAATGTACTGATTGAAAGCATAAAGAAGTCATAGTAACCGATGCCAGCTCAGTTTTCTTGCACTGTATCATCCTGTCTAGAATGTGAACACACTGTGAAATACAAAAGGATGGGCAGAAAGAAAAGAATTCATTTTGTCTCATTTATTAGTCAGCTCCTGGTTTTCTGGATACTGCTCAATAATAAGGGAATATTCTTCTCTCCTGCTGTTATGAGTTACGTTATCTCAGATTGATTTCACATGTTTCATAGAATTGTGCCTGAAGAAAGAACTATTAAATGAAATTCTGAACTGAATATTGATGTGGCATTAACAGCCTTTACAAATAAAGCTTAGGGGTTTAGGTGACAAAGTATGCTAGGTCAAGACACTGCAAATTAAGCCTTTTAGCATGTGTATGTTCTAGTCAAATTTATTAGTGGCTAATGAAAAAACTGCCTCAAAATCTTGGAGGGTTTTCTAGCGAGTGAAAATAAATGAACAGATCATCTCAAAGCCAGAAAAATCTAGTTTAAATCTCATAAAAGAACAGAAGAAGCATCCTCCCAGAGGGATCAAAAAATATTTAAAAATAGTACGGACAATAGCAATGCATTTTATGATGTTCAAGTGCCAGAGGAGGCAAGTTTGTAATCCATACCATTAAACAAATGACAAGAAAAAAGTTGGCTTGTGAGAAACTGCACAAGGACTTCTCTGCAACAATATCTGTAGCATTACTTTTATTCCTATTGTCAAACAACCAAGAAAGTCTAGCAAATGTTTGCAGAAGTTTATACGTTAAACACATAAGATTATTCACAACCTATATGCATTGCAAAAATACTTGGGAAGTTGAAGTGTTGTATACTTGGAAACCTTAAAATTAGGTTTGTTACACAACTACAATTCATTCCTTCTGATACATGAGCATTATAATCCGGTTCTCACATAATGTTCACATCCTATTATTTTCTGCAAAGGCATTTCTCACACCTATGTGTATACAGGATACACTGTGTTATGTCCACCTGTTCTGTGGTGGATTTTTTCCTCTTTGCTCACTAGGTGTCTTATAATTGAGTTATTTTATGCTATTCAAAATCTGCCACTTCTGCCTCAGTGGATGGCTATCAAAAAAGAAGGACAATGAAAGGGCAAAACATGAAGCCTTTTTTTTCCCCTCCCTGCCAAGCATATTGTTTTGAATACATAAAGTTTTTTCAGCCACCCTTTCTACCAGGAAAACGGTAGTATTATACTACACACCAGAGCAGAGGAAGTATAAAATGAAGTATGACCTTAACATATCATTTTAATTGCAAGGAACATGTGAGATGGCATTTTATGTCCTTTTACATAGTCAGAATAATGCCAGCTTTATTTTTATCTTTTTTTAAGTTAAAATTTGGTAGCCTTATAGTCACTGCAATGTGGATCTCACAGCCTAAAGCCCATCCCGAGCCTCTAAGCAAGTGACTAAACTATTTTGTGCGTTTTCTCAATTAATGTTACTAAGTAAAATTAGTTAAATTAGAGCTAACCAGGGCATTTACACCTAAGCTGCAAACTCGACCTGAATTTCAATGGCACAAGACATATTTTTCCTCTTTGGGTGGTTCAGTTGGTGTGAGCTCTTATACAAAGTCCGTGCTGGAATAACTCATGTCAGTTTGTAACATAATTATCATGACCAGAAGATAGATGGGATTCCAGTAAAGATTATAAAACTAAATATTCGTTAGTCCAATTCCGATATGGTTATCTAAGAAAGTTCAGGGTCTAGATCTGTTAAAATACAATTAGAATTTACTTATTTTTTTAATATATAGCTTCCTGATTACAGAAGAATCTACAAGTTATACTCAAGATTTATGAAAAAAAGATATTGCTTATGCAGTATAGTGCTAATGGTGTTGAAAGGATGATTGAAAGGTAAAGATTATGCTCTGAATTTATCAGTCGTGTTAAAGCAATCTTTATATACTTATGGCTTTTATTTTTGTTGTCTATGGTACTTTATAAAGAGGTGGTTAGTCCTTCTACTTTTGTCCTTCTACTTTTTGTTTTCAGTGTACATACTGCATATACAGCAGACATATTAGTATGATCTGCAACCATCTTCTTCAAGTTGTGACATCAGTTGGTTAGACCCATTTGCTAATAATGTCAAGGTCATGGGTTTGATCTCCATAGAGGCCTTTCACTTCCAGGTTGGACTCAGTGATCCTTGTGGGTCCCTGCCAGCTTAGAATATTCTGTGGTTCTGTGATGTCAGATTGCAAAGTAGTAGTAGACCTGTAGTTTCCAGGCCAGTGAATATTCCTATACTCAAATGTTACTAAAGTGAATTAAGCAAAATCAGAAATCCCATTTTAAAGAGATTTCCCATAAAATTGGAGTTTTCTTTTTAGTGATCTAATTGTGATGATTTGAATAACACATTAACATCAGGGAGTTTGCTAATAAGTGTTTTCAATAAGCTTTATATTCTTTCTAAACTAAGGAAACAAGTTCGTTATCTTGATAGATTAATTCAAAATAGATTTCTAACTCCAACAGATAAATATAGTTTCAACTGTCGTTTGTCAACAATAATACAGTGACACTTTTTACAGATTCCACACTTCATTTTTTTCTATGCATTTTTTAAAAAGCCTTCATACAATGAATGAAAATGTTTCAGATATGTTCTTGATGAAAGAAAGTATTGTTCAGTTTTTATTTAAGGCAAATGAGTATGCATTTCTCTGTATTAACCAGAGGAATAATATACGCCTAAGAAAATAAGAACTGAATTTTACTAGAAAATATAGAGTATGATTGTTCAATTCATCATTCACTGGTAATACTAGAAACCCCATTTCACAGAAATATATCCAGAGATCCAGTGAAAGTGTTCATGACTACTGAGCAAACACTGCCACTAATGACTGATTTAAAGAGCTGCAATGTTGAACAGAACAAGACCCTTGCACACACAACAGGAATCGTAAACTCTAATCTGCTTGTTATCAGGGGGACATATTGTTAGTTCAATGATTAATATCTACTTTGAAGCTGGAAATAGCTGATATTTCAAAAGCATATGGACTCTGCACAGGGATCAAGAACCACTGGGTCTAATACAACCATTGGTATGTTACATGAGTATTGGCTGGTAGTTACAACTGGTAGCAAAAGACTTTAAGTAGAGACTGGAATTATTCAGAATAAAGGTGACAACAGGTGTGATGGCAGCTAAGAAGTGGAATAATAGTGAACAGGATATCAGGACTTAACATATATAAAAATCGCCATCTGAAACTTGAGACTAGGAAAATAACTTTCAGGTTTGTACAAAGAAAGCTGAACTTATACACCTGGTTACCTATCTCACTAACCACAGACTAGGTTAGTTACAGGTGGGCTCACCTTTGCAAAATCTAGGAGATATCAAGGACCATTTTGTTTGTAAGCAAGTTGACATTTAAAGATTCAAAATCAAGTTAAAATTGAATCTTCTGAATAATGCATGAATCAAATATGTTCCATGCTACTACACGCTATTTCTGATTTCAAAATTTTTCATTTGTATTGCTGTATTCTAGTAAAACAGTTTAAGATTACTGTGAACATTAAGAGAAGATGTTTCAGGAAATTCCACTGGCTTCAGGTATAGGCAGGGAAAAGAAATTCTGGAACCCTTTTATCCCTATTCTGTCCATTTAATAACAACACCTTAACAATCTTAATGTACTTTATTTTTCAATCTCACTGTTTTTCAGATAAAATTTGTGCTTTTCATCTCTCTGAATGCTTGAATACTTGAATACTTGTTTATAGCATTATTTTTCTGCCTACTACTATTAATATCTTACATGTATTTTTTTATCTATCTGAAACTTTTAATAACTGAACATTCATGAGTTCTCTTTGTGGCAATTTGACATTTCTGTTCAAGCTAATGTTGTCAAAAAATAATAAAAAAAACCCAAACAACAAAAAAAAACCAGGTACATTAAATTTCCATGTTGTCTTCTTTTACTGAGTATGTAATTTCACTTTGAAAACCAATTCCTCTTTACAGAATTACCTGTGCCTGCAATTTCATTTTTTTTTCTATTTTAATCATCTCTGTGGTGCCAAACATGAATTCTACAGAAAGTTTTGATTTTATTATGTGTACAGTATTTCTCTTGTCTTCTTTGCAGTTTTGGAGAGGCTTATCAGAGAACCTGGTGTTCCAATGGGGAAGTTTTGAAGTTTAGAGTTTTAATCCAGAGCAGTACATTGATGGTAAAATGATGGCAGAAGGCTGGAAACAGACTACAGCACTGCCACAGTTCCTGGAGGTCACAGACAACCATAAATCAACTATTCAGTTGATGAACTTGGAAATCAGTTTTCGTGTATTGCAGGCCCCCAGGAAAGTCTCAAATTTCTCATGCTTTCTCGTGTACGTCTCAAAGTCCTCAAATTTCTCATGCTGTATGAGTTGATAGCTGGTTAATGCTAAGTTCCCAAAATGCTCCAAAGGTTTTGGGATCACACATATATGTCAAAGTGAATAATCTTCTTAATTTTCAAATAGAACTTCAGTATTCTTCCAAAGGAAATGCTGCATTATATATTTAACTAAAACAATTTTTTTGTGCATGAGGGAATTTCCAACTTATCAAATATTTGCTCTAGTACCAGGTATTTCTATTTGAAGTGCCTTCTTAAGCCCAACTATCTGTAGAAAACATGCAGTTGGCTGACAGGTTTAATACATATATACATATATATAATTTATTTTTAATCTAAATTCTGTGTATCTATACTTCTGATTTTATTTCTTAAGTATATGGAGTTGAACTGAATGTAGATATGTACCTTTGGTTTAGTATCTAGATCTGATCTGAAGCCAAAATACTGCAAGGTGTGATTCATCACATACTGAAGAAGACTTCCACACCTGATGAGGTGACTCTTAGCTTCAAAGTGCCTTTTCAGCTCCAATGGGCAACTAGCTCAGAAGTAGACAGCCAAAGCTAGGGAAATACATTCCAGCCTTTACAGGTCATACTCTGTTTCAAGAGTTCCACAGCATGGACTGTGCAATACTATAGTAATTATCAAAAGTTGGGAACCTAAGAGAGAAAAAATTTTTTATAGAGTCATTCATTTAAAATTCCTTCTACAAACAAGGTTTCCTTTTCTTGCATTAAAACTGCTCATATCTGTTAGAAAACTCCAGGGAAAAGTCTTATATTTAAATTCAGTTATGCTTATGCTTTATGTGTTGGGTACTTCCAGTTATTATATCAAATATATGAAATCTCAATGGAATGACTGGTGATAAGTGTTACACATTTATAAATGTTATGTATTCCCAGAATCATGGTTTTAGTTATTAGAATCATAAATTCACATTGCTCAATGGCTCAGTAGGTCAATTAGTCCCAGTCTAAATATGCATGAAAACATGACAGAACGTTGTCTATCATCTTCTTTAATGCCAGAAACAGTAGATCATGAGAAGTCCCCAGTCAGTCTTTGCAGTCTCCTCTCCCTTGGCTTCAAAAGCTTTTTCCCCCAAGATTTAATTTGTATCATCTTTGCAATGTCTTTGCAATGTAATCTAGTTCCTGGGCCAATGATGGATGTATTTCCATTATAGGCAGGGAAACAGGTTACTCAGTTCCTTTCAAAAGTCAGTCATGCTCTCAGCCTTCTGAGCTAGGAAACCCCAATTCCTTCTATCTTTCTTCACAGGTCTTGTTTTCAGACATCTGCTCATTCTAATTGCTCCCCTCTGGCTCCTCTCCAGTCAATCCACTGCTTTTCTTGAAGTCTTTTGAGTTGAAGCCTTGCCAACCATAGAGAGAGTTTGTGAACTGTGATAATTTTCCACTCCCTTGTGAGAGTGCAATGTCCAGGCTGTTGTTACGGGTACTGTGTTTGTATGTGTAGTTATTTCAACACAAATGTTGTACTTTCCAACTTGTCCTTGCTGAATAACTCTTTCCAGGACAAATCTCAGGTTTCTCAAGATGATTTTGAATGCTATTCCTTTCCTCAAATGTGCAATCACTCAGTCTTGTATATTAACTAGCCTTTTTTCAACCATTCATGTAATTAACAGAAATATACCAGTATTGGATCCAGAACAGACCACAGCATAGCATCACTTCATATTTCTTTCTAATGTGACTATGAACTACTGAAATTTCTCTCTGCATATAGTTTTCCTTTCTACAGAATGTCTTATGGGTAGATCAGAACCAAAATGGTTTTGCCAACATTAAACTTATGACATTCTCTTCAGTGTGCTAAGGGATCACAGTACATATAAAAAAATCATGAGGAAAACTATACCCAGAATGAAAAAAATAGCAATATCACCATCACCACCAAGAAGGAAAGATATATTAATGAGTTCAGATATATATAAATATAAGATATATTAATGTCTTGCAAATTGTTTATCTGAATGTCTGGGCTCAGTGTAACAAATTTAATCTCACATGCTGTGAGAGTCCCATTAATTTAGTGGAGCGTACGAAAAAAAGAAATCCTGAAGTTATCTTGAATTTAGCTGTAAGTTCCTACACGTTAAAAGACTGAGAAGTACATAGGAGCAGCTTAATGATGAAGTTTTTCAGAATGCTGAGCATTCAGCTCAGGCAATAAAAAAGTGTGCAATTAATACTGTATTGTAGTGCTGAGGTGTGCACTAAGGCAGAACCAAGGAGTTTGTCATTTCCTAACCTTTGAGGACTTAACCATGCAACATTTATTTTCAGTCTTAACTCTGCCATTCATTTTTGAGGTGAGATTCTTCTTTTTTTATTTAAGAGGTGTGTGCCTTAAATGTAATAATACTTTATAGATCCATCTTTCAGATTAAATTAAAGCATTTATTTTAGGTTGGAAGCATATAGGGTTTTACTGCTGCCTTCTCTGGGCAAACTCAACTCCCAGTGAAATCAAAATTGCACTAATGCACATTGTGGAAAACTGCTGCGGTACTGGGAGTTCAGGGAAGCATTAATTCTTTCAATGCTTTTGTTCAGGAAAGAAAAAAAAAATCAGTGATGTTGATCTAAAAGTTATGTGTCTTTGGGTAAACAAAAGATCCCTTTTATAAGTATTTTATGAGATTATTGCTCCAAAGAAAAAGACGCAGCACATGTGGTATATTGCTGGCATTTCATAGTGAAGTGATTCTATAGATACTGAAAAAATGAATTATTTATTGAAGTTTATGTATTTTTCCATTGGGCAGATATACATTTCCTTGAAAACATTTTTACCCAGTCTAAATTTATTAAATCAGATATACTATGTTTATTCCTTAACCAAAAAAAAATGAACTCTACTTCTGTGAATTCACAGCATTTTTGCAATATTCTTAAGCACCAGGAAATCAAAGAAAGAGCTTTTTGTATCATTCTTCCCCCTGCAACTATTCTATTGTGTATACCAGCTTTCCAATTCAAAGTAATAACAGCATCGATCTTCTAACATCTTGACAGTGGAGTTCATCTAATTCTGCATTAGCACTAAACACAAACAAAAAATTTAGTATAAGCAGCCCCAAGAGAGGCTTCAACCAGATTTCTCCATTTCCCCAAGCTAAATCAGCTCCTGAAAACTCAATTTAAGACACTGACACAGACACTACAGTTAGAATGGTAAATCTACTCCCCGTCAGTTTCTTAAATAAAGTTTTCAATGACTGATTTGGTCTACAGAGAGAGAGCTCTGTTCTAGGTACTTCTCTCAAGCTGTGCTCATTAAAGATCATAGTGTCTCATCTTAATCCTGGCAGGAAATTGGAGGCTCTTTGGATACAGAGCTGGATACTGAAGAGATTTGCTAAAGTAAATTTTAGCTAGCTAGTAGGAAATGCTTACAAATAAAACATGAATACGTAAGTACTGTGATATGATTCAAAAAGAATGAATTCAAGAGACAGAAAATATTTTGAAATAAGCTTCCTAAATTTTTGAGCACTTTCATTTTCTTATTCCTGGATACTGTGCTTTCACTACTACCATGTTCTCAGTAGGATTTGAGGGATACGCAATAGGTATTCATGCTTCCAGAAGACAATCCATTCTGTAAATGGGAGTTGGTGGGGTTTTTTCACTTGGTTGGTTAGCTGATTGGTTGGGGGTTTATGTGTTTTTTTGAAGAACCACAACTCTTCTAAGTCTTCAAGGAAAGAATCACAAAATTATTACAAAACTTTGAATCACAAAATTATTTTGGCTGAAAGGTCACCTTGTGCAACTCTCCTCTCAAAAGAGGGCCAATTAAATGACAGCGTTCAGGTGGTTTTTTAGTCAAACTTTTTATATCTCCAATGATGGAGTTTTTACGTCATCTCTGGGCAACTGTTCTAGTCTTCTGCTGTGGATCTCTGAGAGAAACCTGGTTCTGCCTTCCCTAGGTTCGCCCTTTAGGTAGTAACATCCTCACAAGTCTTCTGCCATTAATGCTGAACTGACTCTGCTTCCTCCACCTCTCCTCGAACATCCTGTGCTCTAGTCTATAACCAGCTTAAAAGCCTTTGCTGGACTGGCTCCACTCTGTGTGTGTTTCTTTCATATTGGAAAGCCCAGAACTGGGGACCCAGCCCTCCAGGTGTGTTCTCACCTCTGCTGATCAGAGACGAAGGATCACATTCCTTGGCCTGCTGGTGACACTCCCCTAACACAGTCCAGAAGGTTGTTACCCATTGGGACCCATAGGTCCCTTCCTGCAGAGCTGCTTCCCTGCCAGCCAGTGTTAAGCCACAGGGAGAGCTCCATTCTCATTGAAAAGAGAGTCCTTTCTAAGAGCAGAGCCAGAAAAGTGGTCCTGTCTGAGAGCAGAGCCAGAGACCACTCACATTCAGTCTCGGGACCACTCAATGCAAATTTGAACCGAAAGCAAATCTCATTTGTGCAGCCCTGTGAGATGGAGCAAAGCATCCAAACATAAGTCTTCAGCAACAGTGGAGCTGACAGCTGACATGAACTGTCAGTGAACCGCCATGAAACATAGCTGATCTAGGAATTAATTTTTAAGGGTGTCTTCCAGGTATTAGATCCTACTCTTCAATTAACAGGGTTTTCTGTGTTGTCTCTTATAAAGTATCTCTTATATATTTGTTTAATACCTGAAGTAAAAAGCAGTTTGATTAGATTTTAATAAACCTGTATTATTTCTCTTTATATACATTTTAATTTATCTCTTAAAAATAAAACAAAGTTTCAACAAGAGTACTCTGGACAATAAAATAACAAGCAGCATTTTTCTCATCATTAAATAACATAGTTTATCTGTTAACCACTATATCTTCCACAAAATACCAGATGAAAATATTTGTATCCAAAAGAGTACTAAATCATGGGAAACAAAAACTGATGTAAAGAGTTTTAGAAGGCAATAGTGTGATACCTGAAAAATTACTCGTTGCCACCTAAGAGCACCATCCGTTCAAAATTTTAGCTCCACACAGTGAATCTGCATATTTTTTTCTGCAACTTGCTTATATTATACAGGCTGGTATGTATGTTGTACAAACTGGTGCTAATTATAAGATTAGCAAAATAATAGATATTTTTATTTAGTTGATTTCACCATCTTAAATTAGGTTTTCTTGCATTATATGTAAGAACACATATATTCCTAAGCAGGTAGCCCTCTTATGCTTTAGCAGCATTATATGCCACACAAACGACATGCAAAAAAGGGGCAGGCTATTCATCTGTGAATTATTACCTTAATTGGTTTTAATTGTTACAGTTTCTTTTACTGTAGATGAGGTACTTTCCTTCATAGTAGTTAAAAAAATCTAGCATGGTATCATATTATTATTCCTTCGGGAGTGTTTTTGAAAACATAATAAAATCCATACATTTACCCAAAGTTATGCACTGAATCTTTTTAAATGGCTTTGAATTGTTCTTAGGAGGCTGCAGTTTACTACAGTGGTGGGCACTGTCATGTCATAGCAATAGCTCACATGAGTAAAGGACATGCACTTGAAAGGTTTGCTAATGTCAGCTTGTCTGAGATTATTGTTTGTTTATTAATCTAGGCAACAAAGGGGGGTTTTAGCCTGTTTCCATGAGACTTGCAATGTCAGAATAGAAGTTTATGAATAGCTTATTTTTCATTTCTGGTTCAAGGATTTGAACCCATATCATCTATGCTAGATTTGTGAGACTTCTAATATTTTCCAGATTTCAGATGCAAACTAAGCAACCCAACAAGGAAGTTTGGAAAACTGTAACATTTTCCTATGAAAATTTTGAAACATATTTTTTACAGTGTGGTTCATATTCTTGGTTTTTTTCATTTTGAATGCTAAAACTAGCTAAAAATGGATTTCCTGAGTAGTGGTCTCATTACTCAAAATTCTTTCTGAGGCGCTGATTAAAAACAAACAAACAAACAAAAAACTATGAGCTCCAGAACAGGAGAAACTGTGTACTTCGTTTCTTAAAAATAATTCAAATAATTCTCATACGCAAAGCATCCATAATTTACTCTGTATTCAAGGTAAGTTAGGTTTTAGTATTTTTGCACTTAGATGACAGTAGTGTATAAACAAATTAGTTTTAATAAAACTAATCTGTGGCCCATTCTGAGTGACATGATATCACATGACAGAAAGAGAGAGTCATTTCACCTACTGCTAAATTAAGTAATTAATGTAAAGTGAAAACAGGTTGATTTATCAAATCTGATATAGCCTTAGGTATTCTAATAATAACCATCATCACCTACAAGGACATGAATGAACACTTTATGAACTGAAGTTTATCAGAGTCATATAACATGTTCCTGTGACAAATGTCTTTTTCATTTAAAAAATTAAATAGAATCTTTCAGGCAGGAACTAAAGGTGGCTTTTAACATCTGTAGGGTAAGTATAGCTGAGGCAGAAGTAGCTCTTGCCACACATGAGCATCTAAAACTGTGACACAGGTTTTCCTGTCACCTAATGGACTGCAGGTGTGCAATCCTTTAAAATTGGTAAAAGTCACATCTAGGTGTAAAATGTGTCAAACCAACGGTCAGAAATCACAAATATTCATGTGTTGCAGTAGAGACTGCTGAATGCAGACTTTGTACACATCGCGCTGGGCATGTATTAGTGTGTCTTCACTGACCTGACTTATTGGCCCAAATTTTCAAAGTACATGAGTGTTGTACAGCTTCAGATCTAAATCTAATACTGTGGATAATAACATCTATCAGCCTGATCAATAGTGGAATAAGTTATAGTGAAAGAGTCTGAAATAGTGAATGTAGTTCTGTTATTCCACACCCTCTTGAACGGGGCTCAAGGACTGCACGGAGATGGCCCAGAGTTCTCCTTCTGTGCTTCCTGATAATCAATCTTTGGCTGGTGTGCTGCTCAGCATCTTATCTATATCCCAAAGCAAGCTTTTCAGAGTCCTTCAGGAATAGTTATCACTGTTTCAACTGGGTCCTTTCTATTTACTTCAGAGGAATTCAAATCATTTAAATCTAGATGTTTTATTTTGTACTGAGAATGCAAGTGTTGGGAGAACTAGCTATGCATTTTAAATTGACACTTTAGCTCATTGCAACCTCCCACAGAAGTAAATCCTTTTGAAAATATTCAGCTTGGGACAGATTTGAATCAAAGTGAGTAAGATGCCTCCACATTCATTTTTAGTAATTTGCCAACTTACCCAGGCTTAATTTTAATTATTCTGAGATCTTAATGCATATAAAATCACTACTGGCTGGAAATGTTTAGCCTACAGAGCACACTGTACACAATATGTATTTCTCCTTAGCCTGGTATTTTAGGAAGCCCTTTTGCATTACAATGATCTCACGTTTAATAACATGGCTTTTGTGATAACAGCATCATTTTTGTAGTCTGAGAACTCTGTTCAAGTCTTCTTTCTGTTTTCTGCATAGTCTGGAGGTGGTAGATAATTATTTAGATTTTTAAAAATAATAAAGAGTCATAGGAAAGAGAAAACACAAATTTATCACAGCACCTAAAACTAAGTAATAGCCAACACCAAGGGACACTGAAAAAACCATGCCAATTGGAACTTCTTTCTGCATACATTCTATAAACTTTCTGATGTTTAAGTTCTACACCCTACAATTCTGCATCCTTCCTTACTAAATATTGGACCATACTAAAATTTTTCTTTGGACAGAGATGATCAAGCAAAGGATATACTTGAGAGGGTTTGGTAACTTGGTAAACCTTTTTCTAGAAAAGGGAGGAATTTTGAGGTTATTAATTTCCTGCAAATTTAATCAAGGCCTAGACCTTTCTGTTTGCAGCCTGCAAAATGGTGTTCTGAGGTCACTGAAAGCTCTGCATAGTCTTTTGGATACTATCCAAATATAAGATGTCCTTGTGCTTAGAAGGTTTTATTTAGAATTAAGAGGTTATGTATATTTGTATCTGAAAATTCTAAGCACTATTGATCTGTGTATTTGCCTAGGTAAACCAAGACAAGAGACATACCTCCTTTACTGTTTAAAAATACCGTGGGGGGAAACACAGTCCCAAGAGACTAATGACCTACAACATCTTTAAAAGCATTATGCCTTACTCATAAATTCTAGTACTGATATACTGTGAAAGTAGTATAAGCTTGCATCTTCAGCTCAAAATGAATAACCAGGGTTTGGAAACCAATCAGAATATTCACGCCACTTCAGGAAGAGGTCCAGAACCACAATGAGTTTAATCCAATGATAAAATTCTTTGCTAGTTTTTCTTCATGGAACACAGCTTTGGTGTCATGTGCCACCACCCTGTTTCCAGCTATGGATCCATGCCCTAAATCAGGCCATTCAGTTCCACTTCAAAGCAGAAACTTTATTCTCTAAGATATCTGTGGGATTATCATCTTCTAGTTACACCAGTAAATATTTAAATTGCATCTTTGTACCTTCAGGTTTAATCCAAAATTTATAATAGATTTGTCTGTTGCAGTGAAAAAGGCAGGTTTTGTTGATTTATAAGCTCTGGTAACTCCAGGGATAGAACAATGTATATCACCTGAGACTGGAAAACTGTCCACTGTATACCAGCATTAACATGGTTTGGAGACAAGCTGTCTTTGTCAGAGAATGGCAATTTGTCAAAGCAAAGTATTATATTTACCTCAATTTCCTTAAACAAATTTTCTCAGTTCCAGAATGTTATCCTTGATTGCTGCACAGTGAGAAATAAATAAGATTCCACAGAGTTAGCTTCTACTCTGGGATGTGAGCATCTCTGGTCAGCTGCCTATTTCAGTGTTCTATTTTATCACTGCACAAGATTACATCCTCCAGAAAGTATTTTTCCAAGAAATTGCAAAAATTCTAGTTCTCAGGATCTTCACTAAATATGTACAATAGCTAAATTAAAATTTCTATGTGACTGTAACTTCTCAGTCGCCATGATAAGTGACATTAGGCTACTAGGAAAGGTGTAATTCTCTTGTTCTGTGTGAGAAAAAATTCAATGGATCTTAGCCCAGAACACTCTTTGTCTAAAAATATTCAATTTAAATATGAAAAACATTCATGGAGCAGTGACAATTATGTTAACCTTGCAATACAAACAAAGTTCCTACTTTCTTTTTGTATTTTAGCTTAAGAAATAATTAGACAAAAATTTTTTAAGAAAGATGTTAATAAAAATGTTGATGCCACTTAACTGATTAGATTAATATTCTGGATCTTAGCAGGTATCTCTTTTAATGAATAGAAACAGAGCAGATTAAAATTGTTGGGTTTGTCAATGTATATATTTAATTACTAGGAAAATATGAAGATCTAAATTAGGATAACATTAATTGTAGCTCTAATAATTTCATAGGATTATCAATAGGTATCATATAATGGACTAATAAGTGACAATGTCAATCTCTGTATAGCAGTGCCTATGCTTTTTGAGGATTAGTTTATAGAATTTTATTAATATAACACTCTAGTTTGTTTTTAGAGTAGAAAATTAGGACGACTGAGTCATTTCTTTCATACTGGTATCTATAACTGATTCACTGAATTCTTTGGAAGTGCATTTGTACATTGGAAATCACTTAAGATGTATTTGAAGCATTTTTAACAGAATACTGAGAAAGGCTATCAGTGAGACATTCTTTGTTGATTTTCATTGATGAACTTCAGAAGTAAATGTGTTGGATTACTTAAATTCAAACTAGTTCAATCTTATCTGATTAATGACACATATGTAAATCGAATTCTGTATCCAATTTTCAATTATACTGGTAAAAAATTGTTTTACAAGAGGAAATTAAAGAACATGATTGTAGCTTACTGAAAAAAAATCAAATGAAAGGGAAAGCATCACACAGATACAAAAATTGGGAAAATCAGTTCAGGTGCAAAAGAATAGAAGAAAACCTAAACTTTAAATATCCATTATCCCTATACAATGATACAATAATTATTTCCCGAATATCAACTGTGAATTAAAAAAAAAAAAAAAAAAAGAGAGAGAGAAGGAAAAAAAAATCCACATCTGACAAGCTCTATTTTGGCTCTTCAATGAGGACAGATTTTTCTTTAGGCAGGAACAGGTCTGCTTGCATGAGAAAATGGTACTGCCTGGTGGGAGTTAGTTTTAGTGGAAAAATGAGATAACAGAACAAAAAAAATGCCTGTAGAGGCCTCTGTGCATCCGAGGCATCCGGAACTACAAATGCTTTCAGACCCAGATCTTTTATCACTGAACCCTTGTGTGATCATTCAGTCTCCAAGCAGCCTGTTCTTGCTAGTTTGAGCTTGATAAATGAAACAAGTGGCTACATGGTTCTATTTGACAAAAGTTGTACAAAAGCTTGGCAGGTTTGCAGAGATTTCAGCAATTCCAATTAGAAAAATGGAAGAAACTTATTTCCCATGACGCAGCAAGCCACAACCATGGAAGTCAGTACAATTCAACTTCCCTGAGTCTGCGAGATCTCCTGGATTTTCAAGAAGAATCACCCTGAACCGCTAGCTGCCTCTTTGCTCTCATGACACTGTTTGGAATAACAAGTCTCTAAGGTGCAACAAAAAAAAAAAAAAATCATTAAAAAAGTAATATGGTGTAATTATTGCATAGAGATGCTACACTTACTAATATCTGTTAGTACTAATACAATACACACGGAGGTAACTTCCTTTTAAACACTGCTGTCCTCCTGGTGCTTCTCATTACAGAGAAGCTTGCATTCTTTTTCTGGCAGCTCTTACAAAGCCTTCTACTGCCATGTTCTGTATCAGCTGTCCTTAGCTAGAAAAATATTACATAGTATGCAGTTAACACCAGCAAAAGTTATCTACTGTATTAAACACAGGCACAAAACCATCAGAGCCCAACATTTTTTACAAACTAAGCTGAAATAAAATACAGACTTAATTTGAAGATGTCTCAGATCCCAATCTCTGAGATCTGAGTCCTTGACACCTCCAAAGTCCAGGCTTTGCCTAATCTGGCGGTACTTCTGCTGACCACTACAAATACCAACACACCTTCAGAATGTCAGCAAAGATGTCCTATTAAATATTTTCCTCTGTTTTTTTCCTCCATGATAAATAGAAAAATCTACTTTAATTCACCAGTTTTCATTAACAAGCCTTACAAATACCAGCAGAATTTACAAAAGAAGCACAGTGGTTGGCAATAAAGCCCATACAGATGTATTTCTCTGGCCACGAAGGCAGCAGCTGTTTGTTGAAATTAGGATAATGAAATCTTCCTTGACATACAGACTGTGAACAACAACATATTGGCTTGCCCAATGTGTATCAACAATTCTTGTTCATTTTCATAGCTTCAAGGCTTATCAAACCGTTTCTTTGCATTTCCCTGAATAAAGTTTGAGCCACAGATGTTGGAAAGAAAACAGACAGCAAATACCCTGGAGAGTATAGTAAATCCCCAGATTCCAGTGTAGACTTTGTCTGAGTCCACTAAAACTGTACTCAAACAGTGAACAAAGTAAATAGCAAGCAGAGTTTGTCCAAAAATAGTGCTAAATGGTGTCAGTGTAAGAGATGTTAATCATAGATACATCATCCCCTCGCTGGCTTCCACAGTTCTACAAGGGGATTCAAGTCCTTACGTTTTTTCACTAAGGGAAATATTTTTGTAAGCTGGGTGACCTTCAATACTGCTCTGCTAATTTGTTTGCATGTAGGGGGACATGGTTTGAAGGTTGTAGACAAGTTCAAAGCACATAACAATTTATACCAGAGAAGATTTAACTGTGAAGCAGCTGACTTTGTAGTTAATAGACTCCTTCTATATTTATTCTTATCCCACATATTTGGGGGATAGGAATTTACAGGGTCTAACTTACATGTTGACTTGTCAAAATCTTATTTTGTTGTGCTTCTTAATACATTCAAGTTGGACCTGAGCCATGTATGGTGTCTAATCTTACCAGAATCAGATTTCATGTCTGCTTATTGTTTTGCTTTCTGAAGTTGACCTCTTTTGTTAATTGGTTCCATATGTGATAACTTCTTCTTGAAAGCCTTCTCAACCACACTGTTCAAAGTTCTTTAAAATTTGAAGTTGGGGCTTTCAGTAGGATTTATTTTATTATTATTATAAAGAATTAAGGAATATAATATTTCTGTGCCAAGTATCAGGTCTATTTTATGACCATAAGGAAACAACACAACATTTTACTGATTATTCAGAGAAGGAAATAGAATCTAGATCTGGCAAAGATCTGTAATTTTTTACTGATGAGCAGTCAAAGACTATTGCTGAACAAAACAAGATGAATTAGTCCTAATCACAGCATTCAACTTAACTGCCAAAAGATTTTTTTTTGAGAGGAAAAGAATTTTGTAAATATTGCAAATTATTTCAGAAAATCACCTGGAGATAAATTCAGGGATGGAAGAAAGCTAGATTTTGTGAAGTTTTACTTACATATGTAATTATAAATATTTTAATGTGTGATTATATTTCCTGCGTAGCTTGGAAATTTATATGTGTTTAAAACTCATACAGTTTTGGATTACCTTTGGCTTTGTAAGCAAAAGTAACTGTGTTTAGAGCAATGGTGTTCTACCCACAGAGCCTAGTTCTGAATTTTTCTGTTTAGCTCCTCTTGATCCATTTTCACTTCATCTGACAGGTGCATAACAAATACTCAGTTCCTGCAAGCCAGTTTATCCCTTTCTTTATCAAGGAATACATTTCTCATCCCTTGTCTGCACTTTGCAAAATATTTTTAGTCCATCATGATTCTTCTGAAGGTATTGCAAGTGATAAAATAGAGACAGACAATGAGTCCTATTCATTTATGAGAGACTGCAGGTTAAGAATTTTCCATGGTAACTAGAATAGCTGAAAGTACTTCTGACAATAACATGATAAATCCAATTTTAGTCATTTAGGAATAAATCTGTTACTTTAAGCAAAGTTCCTCCAAAGATATCCAGTCTTCAACTTCTTATACCAGCTGAGAAGACCAGTGTTCTATTTGAGGGGCTGTAACTGCCCTGACTACAGAAAGAAAAATAATGTTCTGGATTGTGTATAAGATAAAAATGCAGATTTCCAAGAAACACCTAGCAGACGCTTTCCTGTGTCTACAGCTTTGGTAGGGAGGGGTCCGGAGAAAGGAAAGGTTTGCTGGGGATGAAGATTTAGAGCCATACTATATATATTTTTTTTTTCTTGGGGGGGGGGGGGAATCTTCTGTAGTTTATACAAATGTTCACTGTTGCTTTGATCACCTTCAAATTCTGAAGCATTTTACATTTTCTCATACAGCTTATTATTTGCTGTATTGGACTGTTGTGAGAATGGAGGGTAATTATTCATCACAAGCATATCTAAGGTCCTTCCTGCCATCTGATAGCTGTGCATGCTTATGCAGGGTAGTAATTGATTTTTTTTTTTAATGTATAAAATATCCATACTTTTGGTCAAGAACTGCAACTTAGAGAAAAACCATTCGGCTCCACTGCAGTGTCAAGTGTAATCACAGATCGACTGACATGTGACATTATCCAAAACCTCTCTGGATGAGTTAGTGCAAAAAAGGAAAACAAGAGGGACTGAAAAAATTACAATTTTGACGGGAGGGAAATGTGGACACAATGTATCTGCTACAGAATTCTATTCTATTCCTTTTGGCACAATAAACTTAATTAAATAGTTACATTTTAAAATCTTTATGAGAATCTTAATTATTAATGACACCAACAGGCTGAAAAAAATGTAGGTTAGGTGTGGAGAGAGTTTGGCTCTGCAAAGACATTACTTAAAAGCAATTTTTTTTTGCATGACTGAGCACATGTGCACACAGACTAGATAGTCATACTTTACAATGAGGTTACAGTTATAAATTATTCATAAAGTGTTGGTAAACACTGTAGGCTATTACAGAATCCACAGAGTCCATAGTTCTGTTATAACTATGTGTAACACCCTTAAGTAATGTGCAACCACGTATAATTTATGAAAGTAATATTCATAGTATTGTTTATTATGTATATTAATAATGTATTAATCCTTTATGAACTATTTATAAATGCAATCTTAATGGAAAGCACGGCTGACTAGTTACTGCATCACCCTTGCTGTATGGGAGTTAAAGTTTGCACGCCTTAGCCCCTCCTTTTTAACAAGCCAAGCAATCTTTAGACAAGACAACACTAACTAGATATTTTCTTTCATGTTTCTAGGAAATTAGAAATCTGAGAGAGGCATTGCAAAGCGGTTTTGTCTGTAAGAAAATGCACAGAATCCTTTTTTTACATCTTCCTCCATATTTCAGTAGAGCTACCACAGGTCCATGAGACAAAACTCCTTGCAGATGTCCGATGCATATCAAAGTCTATGAAGTTTTGACTCCTTAGAATTCTTGTATAGTCCGGTACATCAGACCAACCAAACACAGCCCTTAATTCTAGGAACTGAGCAGAGGAGGGTTGCTGTGCAGATGTGCATGTCCATCAATCCTTATGGTATCCACATGAAAATAGGCAATGTAACAGAAATGATTGCTATAGTCTAGGCTACCATACTGTCTAGGAACATATTCTGGCTTGCAGGATTATTTTTCTGCTCCAAAGCATTTCTGCCTGCCAAGGTACAACTACTTCTGCTTGCAGCAGGCAAGCTCCACTGACTTTCATGTGACAATGCGGTTTTATCACTGCTCTTTGCTTCTTCACACATGCTGTGAAATCTCTTGCTGAGGCATTTGATAACCGAGTACCATCCCCACACATTAATTCTTCACTTGTTCTTTTGCAGGAAACAGATCTCATTCTGACCTTTAATATCTCAATGCATCGTTCTTGGTGGATGGAGAATGGGCCAGGCTGCACCGTGACCTCAGTAACCCCAGCACCAGACTGGGCACCAGAGGATCATCGTTATATCACTGTCTCGGGGTGTTTTCTTGAATATCAGTACATAGAAGTGGCTCACAGTTCTCTTCAGATCTTCCTTGCAGTAAGTGTTTACAGATAACTTCATTTCCACCATCTTTCCTGGATTTCTTCTTGTCATTACCAGAATAGCTGAGGATTGTGGCATTCATTCACAAACCCTGGCTCTAAGTCTCAGTATAGTTATGAAATCCTGTTGTCTCTCAGATGAGTCAAGATACCTGCATGCAAAAAGCTCAAACATACATTTTACTATTGCTCTAAGAACTGCTGACATGATACATTCAGTTTTCCTGGCCTCCATTTTCACCACTGAGTGTCCCACAAACCATGGATAGTAGGTTACATTCAAATGACGCTCTTGTATACAAGCTGTGACATAACAAAAAGTCACAGCTATTGTTGTGAAAGCCAAATTGAACATAAAAGAAAAACCAACAATAAAAATAGATTCACTGATCAGTTTGCAGGACTCAAATCTCATCAGTTTGTCTACAACCATGTTATTCAATAGGCATTGGAGTAAAATGGGAAAGGTTTAAAAAAAAAAAAACCCACACCAAAATGTTGCACTACTATGACAATCAAAACCAGAAATCTTTTTAAGAGTATAAGAATCCACTTTTTTTTTTTAATTCAATGAATTATGAACAAGAAACTTAAGGAATATATAGTTCAAGGTCAATTCCGTTCCTGATGCAACAAGGGGTTTTGTGTGTTTGTGTTTAAATAGGCTTGTGTTTCTAGACTCATTCTTTTCAAGTCGCAGTAATGGTTCAAAATAACAAACTATTAGTAATGTCCTAGCTGTAGCCAACTACATTGTGTTATATATCTATTCACATTACTATAAATGTGATTATTATAAGTAAAGAGCTGCACAATGTAAGCAGGGGTCAATTTTCCAAATCTGGTGCTTGACTACTGTTTACGTCAATTTTGCATTCCCAGCTGTGGGCATGGGATTCTTTTTCTAATAGAAATGCTAGCATAAATTCACTACCACATTAAACGTGATGAAAAACATAGGAATTACCTGATGCTGCTTGGTGACATATAACACAAAGGAAGAAGAGCAGGTAGTGCTTGGTTTTCAGCAAACTAGCTTTAACAAATCCAAGCATTAGATCAGATTTATCTCCAGTTAGCAGAAAGAAATTAATCTTTCCCTTCCATTTTGTTTTATGGGCACTTAAATGGATCTTGCACTTTACCTGTAAAACTATAAATTTCAAACTACAAAATTGGTTACTTGTACTTTATTTGTATTTCTGTATGTTCATGAGAATGATCAAGCTAATGTTGATCTGGGCTTTTTCATGGACTCTTGGCACCGCAGCATGTTTTTAAGGATGTTTTCTACTGTCTACAGATAAAAAGTTACAAAGACATACAGCTTCATTGAGAACTACTTACATAATCCTTTGGAAACGTTGTACTGAGTGTATTTTGCACTGTTTGGCTATAAGCTCACAAGGAATGCAACTGCAGAAAGTTAGGCTTCACATAGATACGATATTTGCAGTGGAAAATGGAAAGAATATGACAGCTAAGATAAAAACTGTAAAACCTTCATGGTTTGTACTTTTTAAAATGAAAGTCTCAAGGTGAGTTGTGAAATATTTCAAGGATTGCAGACAGACATTCTGCTGATGAGGTGCAAAAAACTCATCATCTCCAAGTGAACTTCTCTCCCCTAAGAAATGTGTCCTAGAAAAAAACAGCACCAGACTCTTCACCATACTAGTGCTGCTGCCAATTTTGTGTAAGTCAACATAGATTTGAGAGCTTTCATTTCTCCTGCTGCTTGAACAAAGTAGTGATTAAAACAACCAGAAGGTTACATAATCCCAAAAGTCAGGGGAGCCCCCAGTGTGGGTAGTGGTGGCGTTCATTGTAACATCAGCCTTAGAATAGTAGAGAGATGGATGCGATTACCCAGAGATATTTTAACAGCTTCTCCTGAGGAGGGTATTTTGTTCAGGATATGCAAATAACTGGACAAAATTGCTAGTTTAGTTCACGTTGAAGTAACAGAAAATTCAGTTTGGTGGTCTCTATACTTCAACCAGCAGAATGCTCATGGTTTAGAAAAACTTCAAAATGGGCAAAAATTATTTGAGAATTAACATATGGTAGAAAATGCTCTGATAAATAAAGGATTGTCCCAATTTGGGTATTTAGCATTTATGTATGCAAAGCAGAGCTGGAATAACTCACAATGATAATAAGGACAGCAAATCAGCCACAACCACTCCTTTGTCCCATGACACAGAGCACTTAGTGCATTGGGTGATACTGGTGGAAGACTACAGCCCCTGGAGAGCCTATCAATATGTCAATCACAGATGTATAAAATTACCATGTAATGTACATTTATGTCTGTCTTGTAGCCATTCCCATGTCAGCACATTATATCTTGCTCAGTCACTGTCTGACTTGTTTTCATGTTTATGGAAATCTATTTTGAAAAACTTCCAATGATTCTTTACTCAGTTATTGTGGTAGTTGCCTCTCTGAAGTGAATCAACACAAAAATCTCAGCACAACACACCATATTAAGTCGATTTTCACTCTGCTGTCCATATCCATACCTCTCACTTTGTTCTTTTGAGACTGAGCCACATTGCTATCCCTTTATCTCTGCATATTATGATCTCCCAGCAAGTTAAAAAGAGAGAGGGATTCAGAGTGAATGCAAGGGAGGGGAATCTCTTTAGTTGTTAAGTGCAGCTTTGCAGGCTTGAAGTGCTGGAAAATAAACAAACATTTTTATGGACATGACCTGCAGCACACAGCTGTATGGAACTGAACAGAACTGCTAAGAGTGGGTTTTCCTCTGCTTTCTGCGAAACCTGGGATCTGGGAAGACATGTGGAGAAGGCCAGGAAGGCCAATGGTATCCTGCAGTGTATTGGGAAGAGTGTGGCTAGCAGGTCAAGGGAGGTGATCATCCCCCTCTACTCAGCCACAGTGAGGACACATCTGGACTATGGTGTTCTTTTCTGGTGTTCACAGTTCAAGACAGACAAGGAGCTACTGGTGAGGGTCCAGTGGAGGGCCACAAAGATGATTAGGGCTCTCAACCTTCTCTCTTTTAAGGACAGACTGAGGGAGCTGGGCCTGTTTAGCATAGAGAAGATTGAGAGGGGATCTTGAAAATACCTATAAGTATCTCAAAGGTGGGTGTCAAGAGGATGATGACAGACTCTTTTCAGTGGTGCCAAGTGACAGGACAAGAAGTAATGGCCATAAACTAAAACACAAGAAGTTCCACCTCAACATGAGGACAAATTTCTTTACATTGAAGGTGGCAGAGCACTGAACAGGCTGCCCAGGGAGCTCATGGATTCTCTCTCTCTGGACACATTCAAAACCCACCTGGATGCATTTCTGTGTCACCTTGGCAGGAGAGCTGGACTTGATGATTTCCAGAGGTTGCTTCAAAACCTAAAAATTCTGTGATTCTTTATTTCCATGGAAAAACTCCCTCATTTCCTGCCCTCTCCAATTCTTGGTGAATATCATAGCTGAATCTGCAAAGGTGAGACTTT
This sequence comes from Sclerurus mexicanus, assembly GCA_013396755.1. Taxonomy (NCBI): domain Eukaryota; kingdom Metazoa; phylum Chordata; class Aves; order Passeriformes; family Furnariidae; genus Sclerurus; species Sclerurus mexicanus. The sequence goes on along the minus strand of VWZF01001683.1, from coordinate 37,706 downwards.
AACTTCAACATACTTTGACATTAACAGTTATTTAAAGCTTTGCTGATACATGCAGAAAAAATGCATCATTTTGGCCACAGCTAATTCAATTGTTTTATTGGGCAAAACTAATCCTTAATGTAGCCTGTGTTCACATACTGGGCAAAACTCTCCACTCGACAGTTCTCTTCCAGGGAGGTCTCATTTACAGAGCTACAGCATCTTGAACATCTGACCCAACCAATATGCTTTGCAAGGACCACAATTTTGCCTACCCATGGTGCCTACAAATTACCAAAATGAACTGGTCTAGTGATGGCTTGACTTGTATACCCATATGCTTCAGACAATAAAGCATACTTATGTGCTTAATGGTTATTGATTCTTGTTGCTTACATTAGAGAAGCTATTTCATTTTTAGGCCTACTGGGGTATCAAGGATAGATATACTTAAATTACTGATCTCTGGAGAGAATTGTTCCAGGTAAAGAATGAGGTCAGTGGTACTAACAGGGATTTTATTTGCAACTATTTGAGTTGCAGTCTATATACTATTTACAGAGCAGAGGCTCAATGGAAGTTCCCACTCACCCCTAAATGACCGGAGATAGAGCTACCACTTCACCATGAAGAGGGCAGTGGACACAGTGCAGAGGGAGGGACACAGCGCAGGTTATAAATCCCTGATAACCTTGGTAAGTACTATCAGGGCCTAAGGTAGTCATTGGCTCTGCATATAAAGAGCATTTTTATCCCAGCCTTTTGGGCATATAGCTGAAAAAGAGCCATAAGATCGGTTTCACAAGCATCCATGCACATCAATGTCTAATTCTAGCTACAGAGCCTACATACAACGCTTTTCATTCGCACTTATTATTGAACTCTTGTCTTGTAAGAGAAGGGAGAAATCTTTTCAGTTTAGGGCCTGAGCTGTGGTTCAGATCAGTGAGTTCTGCTTCCAGGTCTACCAAAATGTCCTTTGAAAAATTATTTCATCTCTCTGTGCTTCTTCCCAAGTGCTGCAGAGAGGAAAGCATGCCTAAATCTTTCTTGTTCAGTTCATAAGACTCCGTACCATTTGCATAGACAGAGACTCAAAAACACCCTAAACATGATGACACTGAGTACAGTAAGGCCTTTGTGTGGTACAAGAAATTATAATAATAGTAATTGCATTTCACACAGAAATAAAACTTAGGTTCTCTACATTTTCCTTCTGCTTGTGTTTTACTCTTTGATAATGCATAACCTGCCCTCACTCCCACAAGTCTGTTCTTGCAAAAGTCAACAAATTAAAATCCATTTGTAGATCAAAACTCTGAAAATATGCAAATAAAAGATCAGCCTTGGAGATAAGTGTGACAGACTTATATCTATTTGCCAGCACAGGATTAAAGGTATTTAGCATGCTTGTCTTTTACTTCTCACTTACACACTCACAAATCTATTGATTTTAGTGGAGCTAAGTGCCTGAGTTATGGGAATAAGACTAATGTGAAGGCATCACCTTAGCCAGTTTGGGCTTTAGTTATATAGCCCTTGAAAAGATGAACTGTGTAATATTATTCCAGTAAAACAAGTGGAGGAAAAGCATTTCTTATGTACTGTATCTGCATTATTGATGGTAATTTACATACCAAATAAATAAAACCATAAATAAACTGTTACATAAAAGTATTGACCATTTTCAGAGTGATCCTGTCCATTGACTTTTATGTGCTGTATATTAGTCTTAATTCCTTTTTGTTCCTTCCTGTATTTATACTTGAGAATATGCTTCATGAGATCATTAAAATTATTATTTCATGCTTTAAAGTTTGTAATATGTAATTATCCTTAGTATTTATGGTAAATGCATACTGTTTGGGATTCTGCAAAGTCTGCATCATCAGTAATACCTTTCAAGCTCTGATGCTGCCAAATTGATTTAAACATCATGAAGCATAACTCTGTTATTTAGATGCAATAATACAGCTATGAAGTTAGGATGCCAGCATCAAAATCTCCTCTGTTGTAGACTTACCATATGACCTTTGTCAGGGTGCTTAATTCATGCCAGTTATTGTCTGTACTATACAAACAATGGTTCCTAAATATTTCAGAAAGATGCTGCCAGGATAACTCCATTAAACATTGCAGGTAATCAAATATCATGGAAAGTTGGTCTGTGTATGTATTTAAGCACTTAGGAACAGTAGAATAACATTAATGTTCCCTGCTTCTCTCATGGATTAATAATAGTTGGAACAGGGTACTTCTAAAATCCTTAATGTGAGCACAGCACAGGTGACATTAAATAGTCTCATGCCCTTATGGAGAGATAGGAGTAGTGAGTAAGAGTGTATTCTCATATGAATTTATTTACTGGGCTGTCTATCAGTGTTTTAGACCTCCATGCTGAAATATGTTTCTGACAGTGACTTCTGACAATTACTTAAAGGGTCGCAATACTGCTGAGGAAGTATGATTCAAAAAAAAAAAAAAAAAAAAAAAAAAAAAAAAAAAAAAAGAGAACAGTACACAACAGTACATGTCCAAAAGGACCAAACTTCAAAGTACAAAACAAGCCAGCCAGCCCATATGGACAGAAAAGGAGGAAAAGACATGAAGACAGAGAGGGAATACTAGTTTGCCATTTCATTGCACCTCCTGTTATTATGTGCAGTTTTCTTCCCTGCAGCATAAGACACTCAGCTATTAGAAAGTGTCCAAAAGACAGCAACAAAGATGGTGAAGGGCCTTGAGGGAAGCCATATGAGAAGCAGCTGAGGTCACTTGGTCTGTTCAGCCTGGAGAAGAAGAGACTGAGGGTAGACCTCATTGCAGTTACAACTTCCTTGTGAGGGGAAGAGGAGGGGCAGATACTGATCTCTTCTCTGTGGTGACCAGTGACAGTGCCTGAGGGGATGGTCTGAAGTTGTGTAAGAGGAAGTTTAGGTTGGATATTAGAAGGAAGTTCTTCACCCAAAGGGTGGTTGCGCACTGGAACAGACTCCCCAAGGAAATGGTCAAAGCACGAAGCCTGACAGAGTTCAATAAGCATTTGGACACTACTCTCAGGCACATGGTGTGACTCTTGGTGATGGTTCTGTGCAGGGCTAAGAGTTGGACTTGATGATCCTTGTGGGTCCCTTCCAACTCAGAATATTCTGCAACTCTACGATTCTGTTCGACCATTGTCAGCTTTTTTGTAGGCATGATAGAAAAGTCCTAAAAGGGCTGTGATTCAGAATAAGTAAGTTTTGCATTATCTGGTGGAAAAATCTCCTAAAAGGGAGCAAAGGACAGAAGAGTGTGAAAGTTTGAAATTTATGAAGTAACTGACAAGAAGATGGTGGCTCATCAACAGTTCACTCTCATACTGACAGGAGGGGACAAGTCAGGTGGCACAAACCACAGAGGGTCTTACAAAAGAATGAAGTAGTTGTTTCACTGGAAGAAACTAAGAAGTAGAATTGGAGGGATAAAGTGAGACATGGGAAATCATCTCAGCAGTAGCCTTCCAGGTGGGCTCAGTCTAGACTGAGGCAGGGTCAGGGGCAAAGAGAGGACATGACACAGGAGGAGGGGCAGGATGCTCCTCTGAAGCTGAAACTCACAGAGTGAGAAATCAGAGGGGCATCAGCAGGACAGCAGAATTTACAGAAACAGCAGGCTTGTAAAGCTCCTGTATTCAGGACAGAGAAGGGAAACCAGCCCTCTGCAAGGAGGAAGTACATTTGATCTCTCTCTCTCTCTCTCTCTCTTTTTTTTTTTTTTTTGCAGGAGGAGGATGGTGGGTCTTAATTTTTTTTTTTTTTAATTGTTTGGGAAGACAATGGTAAGATCTGAGCAGAGAAAAAGGCTAGAAGTTCCTCTAGGGACACCAGAAAATGACAGAGCAAAATTAAAGGAATGGAGCAGTGACTTTATCAGCAGGACAGACTGCATGATAGGAGAAGGGGCAAAAGAGTGAAGGCAGGGGAGAAGAGGAAGTCAGAGGAATGCATGAAAAATAAATGCTGTCTATCTAATGATGTCATTAGGAATAAGGCAAAAAGCAAAATAGTTTTTCTGTGAGTCCCAAAACATGCATGAGTGGAAGTAAACAAAACATAAATTGTCCTTGGCTCTTTCAAGTTGAAATGCTAAAACTAAACAGTAAAGTCCTTTTGTCACAGCTGCAAAGGAAGAATCTAAGAACTTGTACTGTAGTAAAGGTCTTCACTGAGTTCAGATGGATAATGCTGATCTTTTAGGAAGAGTCACATCTGATGTAGCCTTTGGGTTCTGCTAGTAAACCAGCATACTCCATTCCTGCGCTCAAAATACATACAATGTGCTATGCTGGGGGAAAAAAAAAAAAAAAAACAAAAACAAAACCAAACAAAAAAAAACAAAAGATCAGATCTATTTGCTGCTAATACAGCAAAGGTCTTGCAAAGCATCTGCAAATGTAGCAGTAAACTTATTCTGGGTTCTTAATTTTCTAGTCCTCTCTAGCCAACATAAAGGTCTTCAGTTGTCCAGGAAATACATCTTGCACATAAAAGTCCTCACTCAGACCTACCATTGCTGATTTTATTTCCCTATCTCCCTTCTGACAGCAGTCTCCACTCCTACATGCATAAAGTCACACACATACCTTGCACAACAGCTACCTCCTCCTGCACTTGCAAAGTGGTGAGAATATTTGCATGTGACAAAGGACATGAGCTTTAATCAAGTTTTGACTCTTTGAACCTAGTGGAGTAAAACAACATTATTTAATTAAGGCTCAGCTCTTTTCTGGGGCATCACAAAGACTGAAAGAAAATTGATTCTTAATGATATAGATTGGTACTTTAAAAAGACTGGTTTTTCACTGTAAGACTGGGCAAAAGCAGCATAACAGGAAGAGGGTATGAATCATTGTAAAGTGTTAATTTAATAAGGCTGTCATGCCATGTTAGCAGAGAGGTAACATCAGGTTCAGATATCTTTGACATTGGCTTGGAGCACAGTATATTGCTGTTTCTCTGTTTGACAATAATGCTAGAGTGTATGTCATTACTGTTTTGAAGGATTGCCATAAGAGATTTCTTTATGCCTATACATGTCATCTGTTATTGCTTCTATCAAATTTTAGCTACATGTCTTCACTACTTCTTGTTGAAAACTGAATTGCACACATCAAAATGTAACCGTTTTTTTATAATGAGCAGGGAGCTTTGTCAGTAGAATTGTACTCATTTATTTTCCTAAAAACTTTCCTCCTTAATGAGTTGTGCTTGTATAAAGCTAAGTTATATGATAATTGTCTGAAAATAAGTTTGCTTCAATTCAGAAGAGAGAAGTCGTGTTTAAACAGTGTTGCCTGACCAATGCACACAAGATTGTCTCTGAAAGGTTTGTTTCCCTGAGTGGAAGACAACAGCAACAGCATGAATTGAGAGAGGAAGCAGCCTCTCACAAACCTTCTTGCACAAAGGCAAATAGTGAATGTGATTTTTTGGGGGGAGGTTGGAATTATGATAACAAAGAGCTGAATATTAGACTCATTACTTTGAGGCCTGAGGGAAGTTTCCTGAGAATTTGTTTTGACCATCTCATATGTATTCCTTCACACAGGGGACTCTTTTTCTGGCTGACCCCGTAGGGTAGATGGTGTTATGATACAGCAATAAGACTACAGTTCCCCATGTTCAGTGCCTCACGGCTGTCCTGGGGCTATGTGATGCTGGTGGTGCTGTGCTGACTGGTGTTGCTGGCTTGCTGACTTGCTTCCTTCCACAGCTGGCATTTAAGTTATTTCTCACTTCTGGTACTGGCATAGTCCTCATTTTAAGACATTGTCACAGCATAAGAGCTGCATGTTAGCACATTCCAGCTATACGGGTTAGATAGCTTGAACTGGGGTCTATTTACCTAGTCTTGATGAGCCTCTACAGGTTTCTTATGAAGAGAATCTGGATAAAAAGCCTGTTCAATAAAAATCTGTTCAATTTTCTTTCTAGATAAATGGAATTGCATGATAGAGAAAGCAAATTACACTTGCTTTGGACATAAGAATAATACTAAGGATGACAATAACAATAAATAGCACAAGTTTCTGGAATCATAAGTATTCTGTTACAACATGTAGTTAGACAAAAAACAATACCTCTTCATACTGAAAACTCATAGTCAAGTGCCAAGTTCACCCACACCATTCCCGAGCTCATTCCGAAGGTACAATAAGCATGAGTGCTGCTCCTTAGAAGTATAAAAAATCCCATCCATAGTATAGATATACTTCAGTGTCACCATGCTCAGTATTCTTGCTGATATTACAGTACTGTCTTGTTCTGCCGTATATGAAAGTGACAGCTATTTGCCATTTTGCATCATATCCCAAAAGTACCTCCGTTTCTGGAAGAGGACTCTAGTTCATTAGTTAAGGTAATGTTTTCCTGAATATAAGATAGGGAGTGATAAAACATACAGCCAACTCCCTTGCTTCATTATGGAGGTAAACGTATTTTCAAAAAAAAAAAAAAAAAAGCAGAAAAAGCCAAAATATTAGTGTTTTTGAAATTTGTCAAAATTTGCATTGTATACTTTATGTAGTATATTTCATGTTTTGTTTTTCTGTGTTGTTAGCACAGCTTTCTGTGCAAAAGATGAACTGAGTATAAAAGTATAAGTTTATCCGTGAAAACATAGAATGCCCAGCTTTGCTGCTTTAGTCATAACTATTCTGGTCACAAAACCATGGTTCTGAAAATTTGGTCTGTTAAATTCACCAAAGACAAACAATGTCGGGAACTCTAACTGAACTTTTATTAAAGGTACTGGTCAATGATAGATTCCTGAAATTTTATAATACAAGTTGTGTGTTTTCAGCAGAGCTAACTACCCCACTAAAAAAATAACTATGCCTAAGGAAAATAAAAATCTAGGAAGTATATAGATTTGTGTGTAAAATAAACAAACTTTAGAGTGTGCAAAATAAAAACAGTAATATTATGTTATGAATTCTTCATTTTTTTCCCCATTTTCTAGCACAGACAGCATAACAAGGCTTTTGCCTTTCAGAGGGGGAAGAAAAATGGTACTTTGCTTTCTGTGGCAACTGTGTACCCTAGGACCCTTGGAATAAGTGTCTGAGGCACATCAAGATAATGGAGTCAGAAAACTGCTCATAATATTTTTGATAAATGACATTTCTCATGCAATCTTAGAAGTAGAGCTGACTGAGAATTTTGTGAAGGATCACAATTTTTGGAAAAATGTATCAGCCCTGAAATATTTTGTCTTAACATTAACAGTGTCTTTTAACATTAACAGTGTCATAGACTTCATTTAAAGTATATGCAAATGCTGTTTAGTATAGTTTGTGGTTTCCTGATAGGTTTTTCAGCTGGCTGCTTGGGCTCTAGATTTTTATGGTACATTTATACTTGGATAAGATGCATCCTAAAAACTGTAACATGATTATCTATAGTGTTTAACTTTTACTCCAGTCTCTGTCATGCATTTAGCCCAGACCATCTATCACTAAGACACTGTCAGGGCAGGGATAAACCAGGGAGCATCTGTGATAGCCAGCTTGGATCTGCTCATTTTGTTCTGAGGGATAAAAAGAACTTATTTGTGTGAACACAAGCAGTGCCTTACCGTTTGGCCTCTAGGCCAGAAGACAGTCTGTGGGTTATTTCAGTTGCTACTATGTCTGTATACACTTCTGTACATCACCATGTCATGGCTGTTGCACACTTAGAATCTGTGTTCCCTAGAGTTTTAGCAACACCAGCACTAACTAGATCTCCAGCTGTAATGCTGTGGACCCAACATCTTGGAGTTCAGGAAAGAAATGTGAACTGTAACCTAGTACTGTGGGAGCAAAGTTCATCATTTATAGGAAAAAATCTTAATTTTTTAGTGCTTAAGTAGCATGCAAAACAATGTGTGCAATAAAGATGGTCCGTAGACATGCCCAAAGGATTCTTGGCTGTCTGAGTTCTGCAGTGCTGCAATTCTAAGGAGAGTGGAGTATGATATAACTTTTTGTCATAAATTTCTGAATTTTCCACCTGATGCCTAGATTTTAAGTGACAGGTAATATTCATTAGTGAAAAAGTCATTGTTCCATCCAACTGAAGAAAATTACTTTTCCTTGAAATCAGAAGTAATCTTTGTACATATTCTCAGTAGACGTCAGCCAATTCTCACCACTTCTTTAATAGATGTTATCTTCAGCACTGCTGAGACAGGTAGAGAGCATATACATGCATCTCTGGTGTGTTTGGGGGGCTTTCAAGATGTGCCTCTGAGCAGCACCATTCTCCTAAACTGCAGCACTATTAATACACCAGTTTTTCAGCATCCAGCTTCTTGGAACTGACTGGCATAAAGTGACTCATGTTTTCAAAATCATTAGGGCAGGTGTTTTTTCCCAGAAGGCAGCATTCTTTTAACTTTACCTTTGAGCTGTGTCAACCTCCATTCTGGTCTGAACACAATAAAGAAAATAGCTGTTTCTCAATGTATACAATTTCATAATGAAATGTTGTAAGTTTTCCTCTGCTTTATTTTATTTCCATATGTCCTTGTTTTCTGCTAACAGGTCAGTCATGTGTGCATAGTCATGACCTGAGGAAAAAAAGCATCTACAAAGCTACAGCAGTGTTTGTCTGCTGGTAATGGTTGTTGCCATAGATGGGAATTCAACATTGCCATGACAGAATTTATTTTTCCTTATATGTTCACAATGATCAAGTAGTGACATCTGGAATCTACCCTAGAGGTTCAAGTCAATAAAATATTAATAGCTGCCATTTCCAGTGAGGAGGTTGTAACAAGAACACAGCAGAGGAATCTCTGACATTTTTGCACCTATTGTTTTACACCTAATTAGTTAACCATTTCTGCTTCCTCATACTCTTCTGCTAAAGATTAGGAAAAGTAAATCTAGGACTAGGGTGCAATTCCCTACTTTTCGTTGAGGTAAACCATTGTTCAGATAGCCCCATTTTCTGTGAGTGGTCTATTGGGAAGTGGCTATTGGAAAGGGACTGGATCCTTAGGTCCTCCTCCGCACTCCCACCGAAGCTGGGGGAAGCTGGACTGACTGCACACATCTAATTCACAGTGAAAACCAGGCACAGAAATCAAGACAATGCTGGGCAATCTCATCTGATGCACTCACCATTTTACCAAGAGATTATCAAGGCTCTCCTTAGTCATTCAGTGAATGACAAGCAGTGGGAGTTGGTGGAAGAGAAGGGCTGTGGAGCCTTGCTTCAGACAGCCTCATTCTTCCCATTCCTCTCATTCAGTGAGTAACAGTCACATATGCATAAGAAAAAATAATGAGGTTTAATGAATCTCCAAAGATCAACTACTTCATACAAGCAAATGCTGCACCTTGATCAGTAAAAGGCCTCCAAGTCCAACATCAGCAGCAAAGGGAATTTCTATTTTAAAGCAAATTGCACCCAGTTTCAGTAAATTATCACAGAATGATTACTCAACTTTTATCCAGTCGGTGTTATGCCTCCCTAGTGAACTGGTTTATTGTCAGTATGTCTGCTTCAAAACATGTCTTCCCTGGAAAGCACTCCTTCATTCGGCTTCTGCCACTGGAAGCAGGCAACAGCTTGAAGCTAGCAGCTGCTCTTGAACAGGTAGAGATGCAGAAATGCTGCTGAATCCATAACAATAAGCACATCATGACATAATTACAGTAAATCTCCAGAATGGTCTGTGCACACAAAATCCCATATGTCTTGGACAGAGGAAGCATGCATTAGCAAAACCGTAGTATAACATAAGCATTTCCCTCATAGTCCTGTTAGCATGAAAGTGTTTTATCTTGAAAATTGTCATTGACAGGAGATAATATTTGAATGGTCAGATAGTTAGCCTGAGGGGGATATACTTAATATCCTGAAGGGCAAGAGCAGGTGATAGAAAGGTTTGGGGGGATTTTCCAGTTGTAGCTGTGCATAATCTAATAGCTGATGCATCCATTTAACCTTTCTTTGATATGCTTTTCTTTCACCACTGCATGTAATAGCAGTTCTGTTTTCTAAATGTCTTCATTTGACTTTGAACAGGTTAACAGGATTTATTGCTTCTACAGCCTGCCTACAAAAACAGATTGTCAATATGGGCAATACTTTGTGGTCTGCCAGGGAATAACAGACTGCTTTCTCCATCCCTGCTTTTAGGAAGTGATTTACTTTCCTAGGATTTAGGTACAAAGGGGAGAGGCGGGGGGGAGGTAGTTTTTCTATGAGAGTCTACCATAAGCTGGCACTGCTAAGTAGCCACTTGGCATTTGCTGTATCAGCTGATGGTCCTTGCTTTATTTTGAGATGGCAGCCCCCTGATTCTCCATTAAAAATTCCTGCAGAAATTAGCACTGGTATAAAATACATAACCCAGATACATTTCAAAGACTGCAGTGGACTCTTGCAAACGCTTTCATTTACAAACTGCATGGATTGATCTCTTCAAAAACAATAATTTGGTAAAACATTGTTTTGTGCTCTGTCTGAAACTACATTTTAGGTTTCAGTGGCTTTGTGTTTTGTAAAGATGGTTCTAAAATCATTGTGTATCATAAGAAAAGGATTGCTGTTAGCTTTTTCTTGCTATGAGTATTGCTTCTTTCTGCAACAATCACTATATAATGATACAGCAAATTTTACAGAAATGCAAATTACATGTACTAAACAAATTGTCATTTTCTAAAATCCTTTCCATATGTCATCTGTGTGTTTACACCTTTATGGGTTGAGAAGCTCTGACTGAAAGAAGTTAGTGACATTATAAATAATGATACTGATTACATGTAAAACATAGGTAAGCAATATGTGCTGCATTTCCAGTCTTTTTTTGATCTTGGAAATAGTACTGCCGTGAGAGGTTCACTATGGTGAATCTGAAAATTATTATAAGTAGAAGTTATTTAATCCCATGATTTTTAAATATGGGGATGAACAAAGCCCCACCACAATACATTGTATTCTCTATCCTGAAATATTCCTTTGTGTAGCTGTTCAGCTTCCTTGAAATTGCTGGTTCATTTTAATTAAAACAGTCTAGAAGAATGAGAGCAAGAAAAAGGAATGAATTTATTTCCCTGTGTAATTGCCTGTAAACAAAAAAAAAAAAGCCCAAACAAACAAAAAACAAAAAATACCCCCAAAAAGGCTCCCCCAAAGCCCCCAGAACCCCAAACCAAAACAAAAACATAAGAAAACACAACAGATTTGTTTCCAAAGTCATATGAAGGTATAATCTTTTTCTGCACTTACTGGGAATTGCCTTGCATGGTGTGATCCACCTCAACTCAGATACTAACAAGAATTCATGAACTTCCAGAATAACGAAATTCATCCCACCTATTTCCAGACAAGGGACAGCCACAGCTGACATCAGCAGATTGAACAAGAACCCTGCACTTGAACGATGTTTGATCTAAGAACAGCTCTGAACTTTGGGCTGAACTTTGCAAGGCACCTTCCTCAGCTCTAACACACAAGCAACAGGCTCCATTTGATCCATAGCTCCTTAGAGAGCTCGACTCAGTGCATGAAGTCTCAGGGGGAATTTTGAAGAGGGTATGAAAAACGTTTAGGCCATTAACTGCCTCATAGAGGGATTCAGTGGCATTTTGGAGTCAGCATATGCAGCTGCATAGATCATTCATGAAATTTATAACTCTTCCTCTAACTTCGGGTGTTTAAACAAAACTTAACTGAAATTAAAAAGTAGCATTCTTCCAAAAGACTCTTATAAGTTTTTTTCTGTCCCAAACAGACCGAGAGCTGGAAAAGTACAGTCAGTGTTAAATGGCTGTGAGGTTACAGATTAACCCCTGATTTGTGCACATGAACACGGAGGTGAATTTATCATAACTTCTAGCTCTTTTTGTAATTTTATTTTCAATATCTTAGGGAGGTCTACAAGTACCTACCATTCTTCTCCACTATCTACAATTACCTTCAAAATCCACTCTTCTGACAATTTTCAAAATGGATTCTAAGAATATCTGTGATTACATATGAAGCATTTTTCTAATATTAATCCTAGAATCTAGTATTTTTCTATACACAACAGTTAAAAAATCAGTCTCATAGTCAATCTTTATTCAAAGAATGCCTGAGAGACCTAAGTTTCACCTGAAAAAGACCTATCAGCTGGAAATGGTGAATGTCTGAATTATTAAAGTATTCAACATTCCTCTCTTCAGCTTGCCAGCTGAAATTTGAAAACATACCATTATTTCATTTAACATTTTCTTAATCTAAATTAAAAGTTACTACTGGTGTTGTTTGTTGCAGTTGTTATTGCTTGATTGTTGATGCTGTTGTTGTTGTAATTTGATTTTATCCTGTATAATTCTTGTCTCAGTTTGATCACTTAGACTATCAAATATCATTCAGTGTGAAATCAAAAAGTAAGCATATTATACTGCCAGATTGTTTTTGCAGAACTGCTATTGTATACTATAAATTTATATTTGTTTACCAAAGCTACCTTAGTGTTCCAGATATGTGGCATAGCACCTATTGAACATTAAGGAGCTTTACACAAGTTATATGTCAGAACACAGTGCATTTGATTTTTTTTATCCTCATTTAACATAAATGGCACTTGTCAAAATTGCAACCTGTTTACTTAAATTTGGACATCATTCAACTGGCCTCCACACACAAAGGCACTTCGGCTTAACTTCATGCAATATGGGTCCTTTGTTTGCTCTCCTTGACAAATGACTTCACTAAAGCTACAGAGACAGATAGACTGCCATGAAAGGACTTACAGCAATTTGGAACCTGCTCGGGTTGGATTTTTTCAATGCCATCTCAATAGTAATACACCTGTGACTAAAGCAGGTGATTGGAAGTAGAGCGGAAACACACAGACAGATGGATTAAGACAGCAGTAATTGTGCTTTCACTTGATTATAATATTAACAGGCTCCAGGTGATTTCTATTTTTCACAGAGTCACTCATCTTGACAAATCCCAGCAGGCTTGGAAGAAGAGTAGAGATGCATCCTGCTTTTCACATGAACCTGTTTCCAGTGTGAGCACTTAAGAGAGTTCTTCTGTCGAAAAGCAATTAGCTCCTGCAGTCTAGGGTGCCACTTAAAATATCCAGGCTCATGTGTTTCATCATAAAATTGACCTTTTTAATTTTTTATGCCTGAGATTCCCCACTAAAAGAGTAAGCATTAAAAAATACAACCCTAGAGAAAATACTGAAGGCATATGTAGAATTTATTAAAGGATGTCTGGCCCTGAAGTGCTGCAGATAGAAACTCCACCTGAATATAATAAATATGAAGTATGCATTATTGTGTGGTAAATTTTTAAATAATTGGTGTCATTAGGTAGCATAATGATACCAATTACATAAAAAGCATAGGAAAGCAATATGTTCTACATTCACAGACTCACATTTTTCCTGTAATAATTGGTTTTCCATACAAATAGTGTCTGCTTGCTGATACCTTTGAATAAGTGCATACAAATTATCCCTACGTTTCAGAGTTTGTTTTGCTTTTTTAGTAGCATTGCCTACCTTGGGAATACATTTTGTGACAAAATTTTATATCATTTTATGTAACAGAGACTTTCAACAGACATTGACATCTCAGGATAGGCAAGGAAATACCTCTTTTGCCCAGACAACCTGAGTAAAACTATTGCCAGCAATAGTAATATTTTCCCTCCATCTCTGGGACCTATCAAGTTTCTATTGAGATTTTCAATAGTGCAAGAGTGCTCAAGATTTAAAGTACAAATAGAAGTTAAGCTTTAGGAATATCTGGCAGAAGCTGACATAGTTTCAGAAAAATATTTCAGTACTTTTGCTCTAAAATTTAGGAGCAAGTTTCACTTGCATCTCTACTGCTTAGACTGAAAGAGAACATGGCAGCACCTTTAGCCCTACTTGGAAGTGTTTTGAGATCTGCTAATATTCTTGAAGCTGACAACTATTCCTACTTATGATCTAGTATGCAATAGCCCTACAAAAATGATCCTCTGTTGTAGAGACAGTGCAGAGAAGAGCAAATGTAGAAGGAAGAATATTCAGCTATACAACATATGTGTGTGTGTGTGTATGAAGTGAATGAAACATAACTCACTGCAGTCTACATAGAAGAGATCTGTAGTTGATGTAAAAGATTGATATAACATGTAAAGAAATTGTCAAGGATTATTACTTGTGTCTCTCATTTGTCTGTATTCAGCTTCAGACCCAGCCCCTGCTGTCTGAATAATAAGTTCCAGAAAATCAGCAAAGACATTGTTATATAGATATTACATAGACATCAGAGTAAGTCAGTGGTCCGTCAGGTTCAAAACCCTGTCTCTGGCACTGTCAATGAACAGTGTTTCAGAATAAGCTCTAAGTTAACTCAGTTCCCTAAGGAATTTATTGCGTTAATATTGTACTCTGGTCTGAATGATGACATGAGAAATAATTTTTACTTGAGGATGGGCCATCCTTTAAAAAGGTATCAAATGGTATAATTTTCCAGGAGGAGAAGCAACAAAACAAAAATAAGTAAAACAAACAAGAGCTGCAAGAAAATCCACCTATCCTGTGCCCTTTAATCACTTGTAAGTCCCCTTCTCACCTCTGGAACTTTTCCAAGCAGCACACTAAGCCACTTCTCTTTTTCCCTCTGCTCACTGGGGAAGCTCTAGATCATTATATTGTACATCGTTGTTCTATCATTTCCCGAAGTTTTCACTTCTACAATATTATTTCTATAGCTTTTCTCTTGTCTTCCTTGCCCTTCCTGCCACATGGTACTGTTTTTCTTGCACCTTTTTCCATGTTTGCTGAATCACCCTGAAGCCTTATATTTTGCCTTAAAGCTTCTGAAAAATTTGAATTTAGGTAGAGGATTCTGACAATGCCCACCGTAACCTTTTTCCTAGTTACACTACTTATACTTGTTTTCTAACAATTCCTCTCCAATTAGCAACTACTTTCTTTTCCAAAATCCTCTTTGAAACTCTGTTGTCTTGTTTTCATGGTAAATACCACTTCTCAGCTTTTGCTCCATGCTGTCTTTACTGTGAATTTTTGTCTTGTATTATTTAGACACTGAGTCCATCGAAGTACAGGATATTAATTTATGTTTATAATACTCAGTATTGCCCTCTGTAAGGCACATAAAGATTGGTAAATCAATCTGAAGGAAAGTTTCCAATGATTAATGAACTTGTCATATCAACTAGGACACTTGCTAATCGTTTTTGAGGTACTGACAAATATAACAGCTGTTAATTATACCAGCCATAGCCTGCTTAGGCTTGTGCTCAGGCAAAGTTTTACTATCATTACAATATTAAGTTTCTGTAAGTTACTGTGCCCTTCTTTCCTTCCCTTTACAATACCTGCTGTAATAAGAAATATTGTGTATTGTATTTTGCCTATTAATGAGTTATTTAGGTTTAAGCTCCCACAGGCCACACTGTGAGGAGGAGCACAGGCAGACATGGAGGACTCAAGCACTCAACAGGAGAAAGCTCTGTACTTAGAAAACTAATTTTTCTCTAAGTATGGTAGATTGCAGCTCCCTGAAGCAGAGTTCCTCCTTTCAAAAAAACAATTTCTGGCAGATTGTAGAGGTTATTCCCCTTTGGTTTTCTAGCATCAGACAGGAGATGGGAACGGCGGACCCTCTCTCAAGGGGCTGGCAGCTTCACACAAAAACAGATGGGACCTGACAGGCTATTTCCAAGAGATGGAGTCTCTGAAGCAGGGATGCCTGAAGAACTATGGGGAAAACTCCTGCTTTTAAACTGGGTGAATCAAGGCCTCTTTTGATGGGAGGCAGCCTCCTTTCATAGGCTACCAACTGTCCTGTTTGTTATGTGACAGTCTTATCAGTCAAAGGTTGTAGTATGAATTATGAATTATTTGCTTAGGGTAATGTTTGACCTCGGCAACAGAAGCTGTCTCTCCTTGTTTTTGACAAGAACCATTTGTCAGTTGTGCCCCTCCCTCAATCTCCAACCTCCATCATGCGAAAGACCCACCACATATACCAAGTCATACCTCCTGGTCCTGAGCTAATATTTAAGTTTCATCCACAAGGGACTCAAAGCATTCCACTTTTTCTTATTCCTTACTAAAAAATAAAAAGAAATTATTTTCTGAAAATACCTGAAATTTAAACAGTTAGAGGTCTACTTGTGACAATCTTTGAAATTCTAATATCTCATCTTGAACATGTAATTGAGTGTTTGCAGAAATGCACACTGCATCTGTCAAAAAAGGCTGTCCTTGAGGACTTAGCTCTGTGCTTCGCAGCCATGCAAGCAAGTACTCCTCTTCACCAGCTGCAGGGGAGTGCTCCAGCTATTTAGCAAATGATGAGAATACGCTTCTGCAGAAAAAAAAAAAATAAACTAAAGAAGGCTGGATGAAAAGGGCTGATATGCAGGTCTTGATCTAGTCTACTGCACAAAGGTGTTAAGCTTGTAGTTATTGGGAAAAGATAGGAAGATGGATACTCCAGAGGACTGCATAGCTCTTAGGTACTCATTCTACTTAAAGCAGAAATCTACTGAAAATGAAGATATAGGGTTTGGCCATGGTTTTTGTGCAAAATAATGAGTTTGGACTATTTCTCAGTGCAGGAATGGACTGGTGAACAAAGTCTGAATTCTTGTATACAAGTAGTGTGTGAAAATCCACATTAGAACCAGTGGTCATTTCAAACAATTGTCTTGGAGCAGGTGCTTTCCATCCTTGAAAAAAGGGAGATGGAATTAAAACCTCACCAACACAGGAGGCAAGAATCTAAATATGGCCTGAACTCAAGAAGTTAAAGTTATATCAGAGCCCACACAGTGACTCTGCACTGTAAGTATCCTTCTGTCTTCCTGCTCCTGGGCTGTGGCAGGGTCTGACGTGATGCCCGTTGAACCACTGATGATGCCATGGATGCCTCTGAGAGGTGATCTGTGGGTACAGCACTTACAACTCTGTCCCCCATCCTCTCATTTACAGCTAGGGGATTCTAAGCAAGCAACTTTATCATTGCACCTTGCAGAGCTATTCCTGACACTACTGAAAGAAGTCATTATTAGGGCTAGACAATATTATATCTTATCAGACATTATATCTTGTACAGATGTTCACTATGTTTTTAAGCAGCTTTCTGTCTTCCAGGGAAAGGCACTGCACCCTAACATGGTTAAGTTATTGCTTGTTGCACTATTTAGAAGAGATTTCTAATATCTCCTGTCATCATTAACCTCTATTTCAATGGATTTCAAATCTGTAGGAAATTAAACCCAGAATAATATAAACATTATGTCAAGTGGGATTTTTGATGCACATCAATGTATCTGTAGCTGCACATGAATTCACACAAAAAAGGATATATGTTTGTTCATTGAGTTTTAGTTAATGGAAGTCTTGCCAATTTCTCTTTAGACCTTTATTATCCCTTTCTTTTAATGGTCTTCATTCATAATTTTTAAAAATTAGACCAATTTAGTAGCAGAATTTGAATCCATAATTGAATCTGCTCGCTAGCCTCAGACTCTACAAGTTAATCAAATGGCATAATTTTAAACACATTTTCAGTGCATGCAAAAAGCTATGTTAGCCAGCCCTCTTCAAATGGTAAACTCTCATTCTCAGTAGGTTCTGTGCTGATTAAACTTTCTCTCCTCACAAGTACCAGACTAGATTTTTGTGATCCCTGACAAAAATTAATAACAAAAGACTATGTGGAAAGATGAATAAAGTATAATTATAATTAAGAATGGGAGATGACAAATAAATGAAAAATGCTATCTGAGGTGGAAAAGAGATGTTTAATTGAACAGCACTAGAACCATATGTCAAATGCCTTCACAAAAAGAGTCAGGAAAGGAAAATCCCAACAGTAGCTCTGTGAAAACACGCATAACTCTTTCTTACTAGAGTGCTGTGGACTCACCAGGGACATCATACCTGGTCTAGCATTTGACAAGTAAGTGTCTCTGTTTATATGTGCTGTCACCCAGACAATCTCCTCGCCTCCCCCTCACCACCTTCTCTCTCTCTCTCTCTCTCTCTCTCTCTCTCTCGGGCTAAAAAAGCTATTCTTAAGCTACCAAGAAGTCAAGTAAATTAGGCAGAACTGACATCTATCACAATGAGTCACTATATGAGAAAGCTGCCTTGTTTTAATTCCTGATATATTTGAATTGTAGCTACTATCAGATTCATATGGATTTGTTTTGGAAATTATTTTAAAAGTATAGCAAGAAAATAATGTATATAAATGACATTTCTGAGGATGTTTGTGTGTCTGGAATAGGAGAAAAGAATATGTGCATCTTCTTGGAAAATAAGGATTTGAAAATTAATGGAATGCCATTATTAATGTCCTTAGCATAATTTTATTTTCCTACCCCCAGCTCTATAACATAGCCAGCAAAAACTTAGATGTTCATGTCATTATAATAATAATAAAATAAAAAAAATTTCTGAAGTCTGGTTGCGAAAATTACTTAAGCTATAGCAGCTGAAAACTGATTTTGTCAATATATTTTAGAAACTTTTAGACTTTTAGAAACTTTTGCTTGTGTGGCTGTAGTGATTATCATTGCAAACATATGCTTCCATTTTAAAATTATACCTTCACTTTTTTCCTTACTTTGTTGGCTTGTGGGCAAAATTTTGAGCAAATGATTCAGTGCAAACAACATAATTGTTTAGCCTTTCAGTCAACAAAAGAAACATTGTTTTTATAGCATAAAATGTATAAATTTTAACAGCACCAGAATGTCTTGCAAATGGCATATTATGGCTTCATTGATATAATTACTATTAAATCTCTGAACTCCTTTCTTAGCAGCTTTTCTGGATAGCCATTAAAGCCTCCAGCTAAGGACATGTAGGCTGCACAGTTTCACTGGAGACAACAGGCAGTGAGCCCTAGATGTCAGGAAAAAGAAACTGGAAAATGAAAGGCCAAGTGCTGGCAGTGAAATGAGAGACATTTCTTTCCACTGCTCTTACTTCTCTTTGTTTTATTCCTTTACTGTTAGCATCACACAGATCTTTTAATGCCACTTCCTCTTCACTTTCCTCCTACTTCCAATTTAGCAGAACAAAAGAGCAGCTGCCTAACACACGTGCAGTCAAATATTCACCCCATTTATGTGAGAAAATATTCAACCTTTCATCAGCTTCAGAGCTGTAAGCTCTCCTCTCAGAGCACAAACTTCTTTCATGTCTTTGATATACATTTGATACTGGGATGCATCAACTGTAATTGTATTAATAAACAATTGCTGGTTCAGGCTCACTCCTCCATGCATGCAGTTATGTTTATCATCTGCCTCACCTAACTCAGCATTGTTGTGAACTCAGGGATTCTGCTCCTGCTTCTTCAGCAGAAAAGAAAATTACTATAGCATCATTGCACTGTGATTCTCTACAATACACTTCAATATTTCTTTTCATTTGTAAAAGCCTAGAATAGTTCCAAATCAGTGCACCGTTAATTTAAATGTTTATGTATATTTTTATCCTAGAGTATGCAATGAGTATATTAAATATAATGTAGAGTCTGAGAGCATTGGTTGTTCTAAAAAAGACCCCTTCTTTCCATGTGAATATCAAAGTAAGTGAAATAGTACTTAGAACTTCAATTAATATTTGGCTAAAAGCCAAAGAAAAATTAACAAAAATCTAGAATATACTTAGATTGATTTTTTTTTTCCTGATAGAATTATACTTTTAAAAGTAATTCAGATTCTAACTCCTCAAAATCAGGGCTCATTTCCAAATTTAAGCTTGAAGATTTATTGCATTTCCACCCTCTATTCTGCTTCCCAGGCACTATCTGCTTTTGGCAATTAATACAAACATTACAGGGTTTGATTTGCTTCACTGCAGCATGTGAACTCAATTTCTTTTCATTTGTAGCTTTGAAATAACATAAGCCTCTTTGTGACAGACTTTCACATTGTGCTGGTACTGCTTACTGAGCCGTGGGCTCACACCATCAGAGTCAGCTATACAGACTGCATCCCTTTTGTTTTAGTTTAGATACACTCACTTTGTGCCATGTCAAGGAAGGAATTTAGACAGACAACTGTTACAGCTGGATTGGAAATGGGTTTTTCTACCGACTAACTAATGACACACGTAGCTTTACATGGGTTATGATGGAAGTAGAGGAAGCCGCATAGCTAAGAAGATTACATGACTACACCAGGGATTAGAGATTCATTTCTTTTTATTAGACAAAATGACATGTGGCATATCTGAGGTTGTTCCCATATTCATTTGCTCAGATCCTCACTTAAGACTAGCAAATGGGTCCAAACAACCAAACTTCCAGTGGTGTCACAGACAGCCACTACTTCTGCAATTCCTCTTGGAAGTAGCTAGTGTCTTTGACTGTGGCTGGAGTAGATATCAATGTCAAATTTGAGCTTATATCAGTAAATACTGTACAGGCATATTTCAAACTCATTCTGCTGTCAGAATTTCTTCTCAGGAAGAAAAGCGTTCATTGGACACAAAGTGGAAGAATTACTGATCAAATGCAGTTGAGAGTAAAGTCATCTCATGTACACAAGTATATATGTAACTCCCAGGTGGTCTAGGGCCAGCCTGCCACAACTGAGAGCAGGATGGAGATCCTGACCACCAACATATCTATCAATAGCTCTCAGGGCTGCAGCAGCAACTGAGCACAGGGACAGCTGGCCATCCCACAATCAGAGGATGAATCCTCCTGGGATGTGCTGATAGGGTTTGACAGCCACTCTTCCCTGCTCCAGCAGTCCCAATACATGCAGCAGATATGACAAAATGAATATTGCAGCCCATGTCCTTAAAATCTGTCTTTCATTCCTCTCTGTGTCACTTTTGAGGTGGTTGCAGAAGTTGACTCCAATTGTGCTGCAGCATCCATTGAAAATTTGGAAGATGATAATAATTCTTCCCTCATCATCAAAGTGTTTCTTATTTGTATTAATCATCACATGACTTTTCAATGAGGCAAACAGAAAACAACTAATGCTGCTTAAGTTAGGTTAATGTAGCTGCATCTCTTTTTATTCTCCTTTATAATAATAAAATGATTAACAGTCCAGTGTGAAGGGACCTGTAAGAGAAAAACTAGGAACTACAGAGAAAAAGTACATCTACCTACACAACAGAAACCATCCAGAAATACTCAGGAAATGCCCTGAGCAGCTTAGTTTATAGGCTAGAAACACTCTGCTCTTCCTGAATTTATTTGCCTGTGAGACAACCATTTCTTTAGCCCAGTTACAGTGCATTTTAAATTGCACAGTTATCAAACTCAAAGTATGACATGTTTGATAAATGCAACTAAGAATTTATTGAGACCAATTAAAGAATTAAGTCTTATCAAAATACAACCATTATTAGTAGCACAATTACAATGATACTAATAGTCTACTTTATCCAATTATTAGAGGAAAGTCTGATTAACAATGCAGTTAAAAATGTTATACAAAAACTTGCCAGTACATCCCCCTTTCTCTGGTGTTTGTTGCACTCATCCTTTAGTGTTCTTTTGGGGCTAAGGCTGTGTTGTCAGTTTTACTTGTACTGTACCACAATCTGAAAGAATGGTAACTGAAATGCATCCCTTCTCCTGGGCTATCCTGCTGTTGAAAAGATAAGCTTAATAGTTAAATACATTGGAAATACTGGAAAATGATAAGAAGGAGTTATGCTTTTTTTTTCCAGAGGTAGCCACTTTTCACAGCCTTTTTCGGAGCCTGCTAGGGGAAAAAAATATTCTTTTATCTTTTTTTTCCTCTGAAGAATGAAAAGTTAGAAAAGGCAAAAATGAAGAAAGCTGAGGAAAAAAACCACCAAGATTAAAATGTGGTATTTATGTGATAATATATGTGAAGAAAATTAGACATTCATTAAGTAA
Organism: Sclerurus mexicanus; assembly: GCA_013396755.1. Lineage (NCBI taxonomy): Eukaryota > Metazoa > Chordata > Aves > Passeriformes > Furnariidae > Sclerurus > Sclerurus mexicanus. The sequence goes on along the minus strand of VWZF01001683.1, from coordinate 15,820 downwards.
ATATGTTTAACCTTCCATTCATCTCTCCCATTAACAAATATAGATCTGGTACTGGGAAAGGTATCTGAAAATGAAAACTTTATCAAAACATGGTAATTCAAATACCATGGAGATTTATCAGAGATGTAGGTTGTTCACATATATCCTCTTAGATTTTCTTACACTAAATCATCTGCATAACAAGCTTCCTCTTAGTACTGTACTCCAGCTGTCCTCACTGATACCATGCAGGAGTTAATGGGTGCACATCTTTAGCTTATGGAAAAGATTTTTGTGCTCACCTCCCCGAGCATTATTTACAAGACTTGTCTCCACACTGGTGGACTGGAAGCTCCTTTGGATATACCATTTACAAGTTCTTCTATTTACAGAATATGCTCCCTGGTTTGCTTTTTGAACAGGGGAACACCTGCACACTCTAAGCCCATAAGCATCACTACAAGTATGGATGTGAGGAGAAGAGCCAGAAAACTGGTCTTGTCCCCTGAAGAGCCAGAATTGAAACTTGAGTTACAAGATACTTACATGTTAATCCCTTGCACCCCACCCAAAAAAAAAAACAAAAAAAAAAACAAAAAAACCAAACACGAAACCAAATAAACAAAACCAAAACCAAACAAAAGAACCCCACATATTTATGTTCATTAAGTTATACAGGTAACACCTAAGTGCAATTTTTATACAAGAAATGTAAATGTTCACTTTCCAGGACTGTAAGATAGATCTCAGTTCATACCTAAATGTGGTAGGGTAAGACCTACAGAGAAGGAACTCAGACTCTGTCAGTGCTGCATATACTTCAGAATACTCAGGCTGCTAGAAAAATGAGTTTCAATGTCCAAAGAAGTGTAAGTAGGAGCCCTGCTGTGATTTTTTTTTTTTTTGTCGTAGCTTAGAACTCACATTTATAACAGCAATAATGCATTTGTTGGAGCTTAATAATGTGATGCATTCTCAATTACTGCTATGTACACATGTCATCCAAGACAGCCTCTGCTATCAGCTGGTATCATCCAATCTAGGTTAGCAGTCAAGAGACAATGACGTTTCATCTTGCCACAGTTAAAAATAATTCTGTGAAACCTAGAGCATCACACAGTTTGTCAAGTATACTTAATTAAGTTAAAGCAGCTCATCCACTGATCAAATCCTCATGGTATCAGAGTGACATAATGGGCTACAACACATGACAGTACAAATTATGGAAAGTCTTAAATGATGGGTAAATAATCTGAATTACATGAATGGAAGTGCATCAGGGGATGCTGAGAGTGCTGTAATAAACCCTAAATGCAATGCTCCAATTGTATTGCATATACTTGCATTCTTGTTGTTCACAGTTCTTTTATGCACTGATGAGATACACATAAAATTACAAGTTCTAAATGATCCAGTTTGCTTTGTTCTTTTAAAATCTGAATTCACACTGGTGTTATTTCTGTGTGATGCCAATTTTCACTTTACCACAAGTATTTTAATGTGTCTTATTTCTCTGTTTTCAATTTAATGAGACATATACCACACAGCAGTAAACTGTGTACTGGCATTGTTTTTCACGTTTCATTCAGCTTTTGAAAAAAAATTCTGGTCTGATTTTCCCTGCATTGCTTTTGTACCGCCACTGTTTGCTAATTCTCCATGGGGCTAACTGGAAAATTACAACTTGTCACATCCAGCGGTACAGGGGTTCTTCCTGGGTGGCGTCTACTCTGAAAGGCACTTGCAAGACAGTGCCATCCTTATGAGCTGATGTTTTTTTATAAACTGGGAAGGAAAAGAGTCTGAAAAATTATAATGAAATCCATATGAGTCCAAAGGGTGCCAGTCACACATCTGGTGGGAGGAAAGGGTTCCTAAACTAATTTTATTATCATCTTATGCAATTTGTGGTAAGCTACTATTCATTTGTTTCAAGTCAAAGTCATTTGTTTTTTGACAACTTAGTCCAGCCCATGCATGGAGACATACTGCCTGGTGTCTGGTGTAGGTCATTAGTATTTGCATATCCAGTCACATGACCTGGATATTTAAATCCCCAAAGAATCCACAGAAACTTTTCCTGATGTGCTGATAAACCAAGACCACTGACAGAAACAGGCTTGAGAAACTGCCGTTTGTGGGTTTTACCTCCCCGAATTAAAAATGCATTTCTAACCACAGAAAATTGAGTCTTAAAAATTTCTACTGTTTTGGGAGGATTATCGTTTGGAGCACAGATAAATAATATGAATAAATAACATGGATAAATAATATTTCCCTATTGCAAATGCCTGCCCTTATTTCAAGGAAAAAAAAATTGTAGTTAATGAGTTCTGTAAATATGCCACCTTTCAGTGACAAATACAGTTACATCTACTTTCCATTTGCTAATAAAGCACTGTTAGTTGCTGCCACTTCACCCACAATGTTAAAAAATAAAAAAATAAAAATTCTATCTATATCAAGGAATTTTTCACCTTCAAACTCCATGAGCTAATAAATTATCTGGGCATTCTTTAAGGTCCTTCAGTTGGAGGTCTTGCATTTCCTCCTTATCTTCAAAAAAGATTTTTTTTCACTCATTTACTCTTAGTTTACCAAGTGCAAAACTGAAATCTTATTTTCCAGTGTAAGAAAAGATTTTTAAGAGCACTACACCATGGGTTTTATTTCTTTTTACTTCTGCAACTGGGCTCAGGTTGGAAAAGTAGTTCTATTGATCTTTGAACAAGCTATCCTCCTGGAACAGCTGTAGTTTTCTGTTTCTAGACTATCAAGTAGAATCAAGATTTACATCAATTGCACTTATTCCCAGGTTAGATGTCCTCTAGCATAAGTCAAAAAAAAAAAAAAAGAAAAAAGGAAGCAAAGTAAGTAGCAAAAAGGTAAGAGGATTTTACTACTCAAGTTTTATCTTGAGTGTGCACAGTCACCTCTTGTCATGACTGAAAAGTAGAAAGAAAATTTATCTGGTCCAACATCTGGCCTCATGACATCATTGTTTAGATTTTTCATTTGTTTTCCTCTAAGAAAGTATTTTCTGACACGAATTAACTGCTTACCATAGAACTCAGACAGCTTTGTGAGATACTCTTTATTTTTTCTCTATCACTTGCAATTTTCATTTGATTTTCATTAAGTCATAAGGAAATTTACTTGCAAAATGAAAAATCATTACATGCAAGTTTGACTGCTATCACTGATTTTGTCTCAGTTCTGGTGCTTTAAAATATGGTGTGATCATTGTAGCTAAAAATATTCCTTCTGTCACTTTTTCTAATAGGCTTTCAGTTGTGGTGTCTACCACAATTTTTCACTTACAGCCTGCAAATACAACACTCAGAAAAATCACTGTCAGATTTCACTCCTCTTTTTTCAGTGTGTTAGAATAGTGCAGTCTCAGAGATAAATGCATATAAATCATGCTGATAAATTATTATTTTTATCTTTCCAAGCTAGAAGGTCTAAAACACTCTAGACCCACTCTTAATAAAAGTTCAGAGAGGAAATAATCTGTAATAACAAATTGTGAACAGCTGTTGATCAAGGAAACAAATCATCCAATCATATCAGCACTTAAACCATAGCTGGTTTATAGTGGAGGAAAACAGGAGAAGACATGCCAAATATCAAGGACAGAAACACATAGATTGCCTTCATAAAATCTTGAGTTCACAAGGGTACTTAAGTACTCTTTAAATTAAATTCATCAGCTTAGACAATATTGTGGGATGATATTAATATCTGCTACATTTTCTGTTCACCTTCAGTTTCTTCCCTCTGAGCTTATTTGGTATGTTCATCCTCAGCTGTTTAACATTTTCATTTTTATGTTTATCAGGTATAGCTGAAAACAGCAAAAGGGCATAAGCACTGTGTAATTTCAGATGTAATGAAAAAATAGAGGATTATTTGAAAAAAAAAGGTATAAGAAAAAATATACAAGTGGAAATCAGAAGAAAACTTTTTTTTACAATGTTACTGTAAAAACACTCATTCAAAATTGCATTAATATTTGATTTTTCAGGTTCCCTTCAAAGCCAAGAGAAAGGAAAGGAAAATACTTTGTTTCATTCATAATTTTCCTTATTACTAAAATCAAAATACTGTCTTTAGAAAGTAACATTAAACTTTTTTTAGAAAATAATTAATTGAAACAAATTCAATGAGCCTCACATGAATTGTCCAATAGTTTCAATCAGTTAGAATTTGTATTCTTCAGCAAATAAAGCATGAGAATGCAAATGCTACTGGAGCATTACCACTTATCCCAACAGAGCAAACATTTTTTCCTAGTGCTACTGGAACAACTACACCATCTGTTGATGGAAGGTCACAAGATTATTTTAGCACTGAAGTGCCTGAAATCAGTTCACAGAATAATAAACCTAGCATAAAGCTGAAGCATCATTGATCTCTCCTATATTTGCACAAGTGACACAGGAACAGAATCACGGGGACAGAAGATCACTCAGTTGACACTCAGTCTTGTACTGTGCCTTTAATGTTAGAACAGTGTAATGAACAGTCTAAGCGAAGAGTGGAAGTATTTTCTATTAAGCAATCAAAAGATAGTAAAATTCGGTTGGGTCCAGTACCACTTAAGGCTAAATGAAATCTTTTTTATTTACTTTCCAGGAAAGGAAACTGTCTTTTACAATCAAACTAGATTTTCAACATATTCAAGAAATGTTTAGGACCAGAACATTTATTTAAGTCTTAACCAAATTACTGCTGAAGGACATCAGAATGATTGCAGACTCATGCCTCTACAATTTAATTGTCACCAGTTCTTAAGCACTGGTGACAAAGGGAAAAAAAAGGAAGAATTGCATGTTCTCAAGCCACATATTAGAGAATATTGTTTATCAGTAAACAGATTCAAATACTGATATTCTATACATGCCAGGCTCAAATCCTGAACAGTGCACTGCTCTAAAGGTAATGCTGTACCTACTTTGCTGTCATGGGGAACAGTGTATACATTAGAGATGAAGCATTTCAATAAATCTATAAAAAACTTCTAAAACAATCAGTTTTATTTTTGCCTAATAGAGTAGATCTTTAGTTGCCATCAGCAAGTCTAATAAACTACAACAATCAGTGACTCAATAACTTATTATGCAATTTATTCTGTGGAACCATTTTGAAGTACAATTATGATTTCTTCAGTCAACCACAAGCAAACAACAATAAAAAGAAACATGAATTTCTGTTATTGCTGCTTTCAATGTTACTGCTATTTTCACAGGACCAGCTCTGGCACTTAGATCTACAGAGACTAATCATCTAAAAGAGGGCTTTGGCAGAGTAGGGCTATTCACGTTTGATTAGTGAGAGTCAGACTCTGTCAAACAAAATGTAAAATCTCTTTACAGACAGTGTAGAGAAGGCTCAGAGGTATTCAGAGCATCAGTCATATGTCCATTGTTAGACAGCATGATTAACAATTTGCTGCCTTTTCGCTGCTGAAGTGCAAAGATATCTCACCCTATGAGTGCCTGGAGCCTACATTTTCTCAAGCTTTCATCAGTAGGCTTCCTTTAACATCTAATATTTTGGGTTGGCTCAGAAGTATCAGTCTTGCTTGTCATTGAGCGTTAGGTAATTGTATTTAGTCTGTGCCCCTTTGCCTCTGATTTTGCAGCTGCTCTGATTTTCAGTTAACTACAGGTGATGCCTGGCTGTGAAACTTGGCTCCAATGATCTACTGACCCAGCAGTGCCCATACTGGGAACTTAAGAGCCACACAGCTGAGGAACAAGTATAAGGGCTGAAGACTGACCCTGCAAAGGGAAAGTGGTTCCACGTTTGTTTCTGACTTCACAATTCCAGTACTTACTGAAGCTGAAGGTAGAAGGCTGCAGTGAGCTTGATGGCAGTCAAGGTGGAACCAGACCCAAATAGAGTCCAGGACAAGACCCTGCACTAGGGTTTTCAGCTCATGGATCAAAACCCAGGACTCTTCCCTCTTCCACCTGCTTAGAAAATTCTTATCTCAAAATTGAAAACTAGGAAAGAAAATGGGAATAAACTCATTGTCTAGTTTTACTAGGGCAGCAAATCTTGGCTTTAAATTACAATGAGGAAAAGACAGAAGCAGAACAGTTATGTGCTGAAGATAAAAGTAGGAAGTTACTGGCATGGATCAACTAGAGTAAATCAAAGAATTGCTGCTAGGGGAGGTTTCTGAGACATTTTTCAATCCTCCAGCAAAACATCTGTCAGGAACAATATAGGTAGGGCTGGCTCTTCCTTGGGGTTGGGCAAGTCGGTAGGTGTCCTTCCTTCCCTTCTTTCATATGATCCAAAGTGTTCTTTAAAAATGGATTATAAACATGAGAGGTGTTATCCAGGAAGTAATTCTGCACATATACACACATGTGAAAAAGAAGGAAATTTATGTGATTATCAGCAGAAAAATCTTACCTCATCAGAGGGGTTAGAGCAGGGTTTAATCCAGTGGTTTCCATCCTTTTTCTTAGACTGACCCTGAGTTCTTATTATTGCTTCACTGCGGGCTTTCTCCAGGCTCATGGTGTTGGCTTTCCCTTCCACACCATTTTTGGACACAGCATGTTACCTTCAGGTCAGTCAATATTGGGATCTGGGCAGTGGATAGGTGAAGGCACATGGAGTATAGTCAGTCTGAGACTTTCTCTGCCTGGCTTCTGTCTCCCATTAAATCACCATTAATCAGGGACTGGGCTGTGGGATAACACACCAAGGGAGACCAAGACAAATGAGGGGATTCATAGGATGGGTTTGGAATGAGGCCCCATGCAAGACACGTTATACACCATTGCTGTACTCATTTTTTTGAACAGAATAATGAATTGAAGGGACAGAAGTAGCACTGATGGGCTACTGAGTGGATCATAAGCTACTTTGCAGCACTTCCCTTTGACCCTCAGTGTTAACTTGCATTATAGAAAACATAACGAAAAGCATTGACATTCACAAAAGGGACAGATTTGCTGCTAATACCACTCCATACTTTCATGTTGTCAAACCTCACTAGCTGACACACCTGGTCTAGAAAAATATATCACCTTTCTGCTGAAGACATTGGGGAGTAAGGAGCAAAAATGTTTAGAACTGTTGGGAAAATAAATCTAAATAACTAAAGAAGGGAAGAGTAATTATCACCTTTCAAAGGAATAGGCAGCCTGTCTATTATCACAGGGAGTGAATAGCCCTCCAGTATATTAAGAGAGGGGCTGAAGCTCCATATAATCGCAATTTTACTGAATGAATCTAGAGAAATTCCTACATGAACTAGTGGCTGTGGAGAAAAGCCTAGGATCACAGGCCCTTGGTGCATCTCACAAACCCCAAGGCACCACCAACGAATGGGGAGTAAGGCTCCATGACATCTTTTCTCCATGACATCCTTTCCTTCCTGATGCCTAGTGAACTCCCACCTGAGAGCTAGAAGACTTATAAGAATAACTGTATGGTTATATTCTGGTATAATTTAGTGTTGGGGTCACTTTCTGAAGGGAAAAATTTCATCTTCCCTAGTACTCAAAATTAGGGGCTTGAAAGGAAAGAAGTGTTTGCTTTGACACCTTTGAGGGAGGTTCTATGAAAAAGTTTTCAAGAGTATGGATGTGGGACATATATCCCATGCTAAAGAGAAGAGATGATGGTGCTGCAGTGTACCTAGAAAAGGAAATAGCATTTTGGCAAGTGGATTCAGTATGTACCATAAGCACTTAAAAACATCATGACCTTCTTCCTTGGTATTCATACATAGATGCAAAAACTGCAACATGGCCCATTTATTTTAAAGCACTGCTGCAGTCTGACACTGATTCCAACTCCAGTGAAGCAGTGTTAAGTAATAGAGCATTGGTTTTGAATGTACTACACAGAAAATATGTCTAAGGGATTTATGTATATAACTCCTCTGTACTCCTTTAAGCATTTCTTCCCTAAGGGCTCTCATTCACTAAACTACTTGTTTGGGTTTTGTGCAGCACAGACATTCAAAAAACCCCAACACTGCCAGCATGTTTATTATGTAGGGTAGCCAGATGTTCACAAACACCAGCAAAGACTAAGGTCAAATATGTCCCTCAGAAGTTCCTCTTCTGAAAATATTTTATGAGTGTGAGTTATTCTGAAGAGTAGTATTAAATTGCCTTTTTCCGTTACCTTCCCACAGTATCACACAGGGCACAGGGAAACAGAGGCAGAATGATAAACATGGAAACTGAAAGATGAAGAAAGTGCAGTTCTTTACATTTCAGAGGCACCCTATCATTTCTATTAATATAAAAGACTGGAACCTGAAACAGAGGATAAAGATTAATTTAACACAAAATAAGAAATTATAATGTAAACTGTCTCATAACCTCAGTGCATGAGTTGCAAGGTTCAGCATAATGAGATTTAGCCTAAGCTAAAAAGATGAAGACAGCTAGTGTGAAAAACCACAAATTACTTCAGATGTCTTGTTACAAAATCAGAAAAAAAATCCAGTGGATTTTTCAAGAATTTTTGTTTAGTTCTAGAGGTTTTTGGTTGTTTGGTAGCTAGTTATGCATTTTCTGTCCTCACATATGTCCTTTATATATATCTGTACCCTCTCTTTCTCTATGATTATTTATATGATTATTTACATTTTCACAGTCTGGCATAGAGTGATCATATTGATGTGGCATGAACGTTCTGACTGAAAGAAGTTTTAGCTTTGGTGAGATAGCCATCCATTGGGAAACTTCCTTCCTTGTGTTTTACCTCTAAAATGTTTCCAAAATTATTTTATTATAGAATAGGTTGGTGTCTTTTTTTATTACTATTTTTTATTTTAACTCATGTGCTGTGGGGTTTCTTCCAAGAACATGTTTGCAGTCATAATTAAGAAATGTGTTAAACTTTTTGTCAATTAGCCTAATTGATGTAAAAGCCTGATTGGGTCCTGAGAGAAATTAATTTCCCTAGATGAACCTTATCAAAGAACAGCTTAGCACAAAATAAGGAAGAGACCAAAACATGCAAGACTGCCAAGAAAAAAACTTGTGATGTTTTCAGACAAGGTGAAAGAAAAATTTAGGTTTACAGTAGGCGGCTGTGTAAGTGTCATAAAAATAAGTCAACTGTTTTTAAAATGCTTTCCTTTTACTGCATAGACCTAATGTAAAGCTTTTAAAAGTAAGAGTAGAAATGAGGAAGAGATGCCTGTGGGATAAAAGACTTCTCGGGAAATAAAATCAGAATGTCAAAAGGATAGCGACTATAAAAGGCAGTGGTTAGGCCAGAAAAGTGACTTTCTTTTTTGTTTGTCATTCCTTCTGAAAATGCCTATCACAGAATATATGGGGTGTGATGACAGAGGCCTCAGCCGTATGATGCTATCAGCAGACCTGGGTGTTAACTGGTACAAGCACAGGTGATGGTGGGCACACAATGATGAATGAGAAAGAGCTGCTGCAAACCCCTGTATGCATGTGTGCGGTGGAAAACTTGGTGAAATAATGGGATCAGCTGCAAAATTATTTCTAAAATATTCCAAGTTTTCCCTAAGAATACCTTCCTTTCCTTCAGGCCTGATTAATTAAATATAGGCTGGGAGTCAGGTACTAAGGAGTTCAAATTTTACTTGTAGAGAAGTTTTATCTGGACATGAAATTGCATAGAAATTCAGCCTCTGAGTCAGGATTGGAGCCTGCGTTCTTAAATTCTTCTCAGAGTATACATACACAATGACCTCCCAGTAAAGAATCTCACTATTATCTCCCATTCTCCACTTGAAAACAGAGGTAATAAGTTACCTGCTACTTTGCTATAACCTTGTAAATTCCTTGGTGTACGTAGAGGGGAATTCATTGGAATTACTTATTTTTGTTGACTTTAATGTGTATATGGGAAAGCCAGTTCAGATTGATCAGTTCTGGTGAAGAGCTGGACAAGTGGTCCTACATGCAGAAAAGCTTCTGCTTTGCAGGTTTTACTGTATTTAATCTAAATCTCAAAAATGGCTCAAGAAGCTGCAGTATTATTTTGTGCATTCTGATTTCTGCTAGTATGCTCACTGCCATAAAATACCTATGTTCACATCTGTTCAGATTTTTCTCATAGTAAAGACAGAAAGGTAAAGCAGACATAGCAGAAAACATCATTTTTTATGCTACTGTCTACACTGAGCTCTCCTTGACCCTGTGCTTTAATATTCACTTAAGCAGTTACTAAACTAAAGATGAACGTAAACCCTAGATGACATTCATGCTCAATGTTGGTGTGCCATGATATTAGAGCCTTTAAAGAGATGTCTGGATGCTGTCAGATGTGTTTCACGTAACATCTTTTCCACCACGGTTAGTCTGAATAGGAAAATACATTCCTTGTATATGGAAACTTATAAACTGTAAGAAGCAGCTAGAATGGAACAAGTACAGGCTATCTCTTTGCACCAAAATCTCTCCTGCCTTTCTCTCATACACCTACTTATACACGTGTGTTCACAAGCACACACACGTACCCTTTGCAGAAATACCTTTTAAAACAGCCAGTATCTAGTAAATATATTAATCTATTTTTCATCTTCTATTGAAAAGTATCAGGTAAGATGAAGGAAAATTATTCTGAAAGTAAATCTAAGCACCAGTGAAAAAAAAACCCACAACAAAACAAAACAACAAAAAACAGAGGAAACTCTACAATTAATACTACTGTAGAAATGAGCAAAGAGCTCACAGAGTAAGGTGAACCCAAGTGCTGAAAACCTGACTTCTAAATGAGAGAGGGGGTACATCCCCACACAGATACAAGGAATATCCTAAATGTGGTCAGTGGAAAAATGTGAAGGGAAACTTGATTCTTAGACAGTCTGAACTATTTCCAGTTTTGAAGATATTACTTGCACTAGTTTGCATTAATATTCAGTAGACCATTAATCTCAATAAGGCTGTAGGAAGTAAATACCACTCTAAGTGTGGAGATTTACATAAGAATAATAATAATCATACTAACAATATGTGTCTCAAGTATGTTGGCAGCCCTTTGGATCATAGATGTTGCCTCAAAGGGAACATCTGTGTTTGTATTGAGAAAGAGTCAGAGAGAGAGCTCAGGCACTGGGCTACTAATATATGACATATTTTTCACATGAACATTTTTGGTGACAGTGCATCAACAAATTTCTGGAGATACTCATTTCAGAGAACTCTCCCAAAAGGCAGTATGGAAAAGACAGGACCATATCTAGCTCCTTCAAACTTACACAGTTTCCCAGTGTTATCCCAGATGTTTTGAGCCCTCCAGCACCCCTTGGTATCCTTCTGCTACATCCAAGAGGCTTGACATAATCTCCAATTTTGCACCCAGGAGTAGTTTGCAGAGTTAAAGACAAGACAAAATCAAGGAACCATCCCAATGTAGGCATTAATATCAAACAAGAATGTTTTCTGCTATCTCTTCTCTGCCTTGCCACCCTCACTAAGAGAAAAAATTTGGGTGGACTGGACTAGATATGACACAGCCATTTTATGGTACAGCAATAGTACAGCAGATGCAAAAACCTCATTCTGCTGGTCACAGCCCTCATTTTTACAGACACATTGAATGGGAAAAAAAATTAAAAAAAAAAAAGAGAAGATGGAATTGCCTCAGAGCTGTAAGTCTCTACCATGTTGGACTCATAGGCATCTCAGTTAAGTGCTATGCAGCATGGCCTCTGTGCTTTAGCTGGAGCTGCAACAAGGCAGTGTAAGCAAAACCCAGTCTTCATAATTTGGCCTTGAAGCCAGAGATTGGCCCTTGGCCCTTTCCTATTTAGCAACAGAGCCATATCCAGAGTATCTTTCCCTGCATCATTAATTGCCCAGGTCCCAGGAATGTACTGTGCTTTATGAAGATAAAATATTTCCACTTCTGTGGTGTCTCTGCATCATTAATGTGGCCCTATTCCACAAGAAACTTGATTTATGCCACTGTACAGCTTGCTGTCATTGCTGGCTCTACAGTTCACTTCTTTTAATATGTTTCATGAAGGCTACTAGCTGATGAGGGAGGGCTCCACCAGCAGTGTGCTGCCCCAGTGTACTTGTAGCCTTGAAGTCTCTGCTCCTGATCATTTCATAAGAGGAAATGTCTGGAACTGTGGTTATATGGCGATCAGCAGAGAGGAGCTGTGTTTGCCTCAGGCAACCTCCTGCCAGCAGTACAGTGTCTATTTTGAAATTTTGTCCCTCTGCACATTTCATATTAATCCACAGCCCTCTGTAGAATAGACAAGTCAGAAATAATATGCTCCATAAAAAATGAAAAATTAAAAAAAAAGGGAAGAAGTGAAAGAGTGAGTAAAGGTGACATGTTCCCTCATTGTTTTCTTTTTGCCCTATTCCCAAGTGCTCTTTACCTTCTCTAAGTCCTCTACATTTTGTTTTGGAGGTATATTTTAAGATACTACTTTCTTCTTTGCTGAAAAATCACAAGCAGTTCCTGACATAAGGGTTGAAGCTTTTGAGGTGTGCCTTTTTTCCCCACATTTCCATATTAAATATTAAGCTGAGCTCTGGAATAAGCTGGTTACCCCTCTCCTGGTATTCTTTGGATTTAATTCAACACTTATATAAATAGCAATGTAAATTAAATGTCTAATGAATTAGGTGTAGTAATAATGGTGTAATATGCACTGTACTACTTATTACTGAACCTTCAAATTGAAGTTGATTTGCTCAAGAAGAAAATAGTAAAAGAAATCATAATACAGTTGAGGGTAATTGTACTCTGCTGTACCTGAGCGAGCTAGATACTAATTGCAAATATTTTACTATCACTACAAGTTTCTCTGTTATTCTTCCACTAAAGCAAAATGCTCATTTTCCCCCATTTTCAGAACTAATTTCTTTAACAAGTACTCCTATACACTACAATTGTTATATACCAGTATTGCATACACCATATTATAGTAGAAAACCATAAGTACAGAGGAAAATGTTGCAATTACCTAGATTGATCTCCTACATAACACAGGGCATAGAGGTTCCCTGAATTAATTCCTGACTGAAGTTAAAAATATCTTTAATATCGATCTTAAAATGTCCCACAGTGGAATGTTCACCACAATTCTTATTAAAATTTACCTTTAACTTGTCTAAATTTCTAGCTTTCAGTACAGAATTGCAATACAGTTATCTGAAAAAGTACATCATCCTGTCCTTAGCAATATTTTACTTGCTGTTTTTATGATGAAATTTAACCTTCTTTATTTAGATAATCTGCTTAATCTCCTCCCACTTGTCCTCTAACCACTCTCACAGCTCTACTCTGAACCTTCTCCATTTTTTCAAAATTCTTCCTGGAGTATAAAGATAGAGGAATATCTTGAATACTAGTGTGAATAGTAACACTGTTAAGTACAGACAAAATACAGCATCCTTGTTTATTCTCGGAGTTCCCCTTTAAATAACCACAGAGCACATGATCTGTTTAGCCACTGTCTTAAGGAAACTTCTGTCTGACCAAACAGGAGGCATTCTGTGGCTTTTTGCCTCTGGCTCCTGTCCCCCAGAGCTCAACCTGCATCTTAGGCTGCAGTTCCACACAAGCTAAAGGCACTTAATGTATTTCTTAACAGCTGTGTTAAACTGGGAATCCATACTGCACTAATTATGCACTGCAAACCATAGGTCTGGAGTCACTACTCCACAGACATCCCACCAGTGAGACAGGCTTCCCTGCTTCTCTGTGTACAAACAGTTTATTAGCTTGTATACATGTACTATCAAGATGTCCAGATTTCTCTGAAGGAGTGTCAGTCCTCCAGTCTGCATATTCTAAATTCAGTTGATTTTTAATTGTTGTAGGCATATAGGAATTCTGAACCTTCTATTCTGTTGTGCTAGAGTAGGCTTAACTCAAACCACCAGACTTCAGTTATCTCAAAACTGGTATCTAGCTGAAGCTAGACAGCACTGGGGTTTCTTTCCCAGCCAGGAAACAAAGCAGACACTTCTAGAGAGACTCATCCATACCTACTTTAGATAATTTAGGTGCCTGAAAGTCTTGTTCTTTCTATAGGTGCCTATCTTTCACCAGTGATACACAGGAAAGCACATTTATGGGGGAAAAAAGGAAGATAATTATAATTGTCACCAAGTATGCTCATGATTCTTGAGGTGAAAACTTCAGAAGCTGCTGAGCAAGTAAAACTTGAAGGCAAAACACTAGGTCTGACATTTCTGTCGTGGCCATTCCACTCTGTAACAAAAAAGTGAAGCAACAAGCAAGAATATTTGTCTCTTAGAAGAAGCATCACTTTATTGGTATTCCATTAATCTCTCACTAAGCACGTGGATTGCCTTGATATTACTTTGTTCTTTTGGAAAAGTGAGTAATTTATGATGAAGATGGTCTAACTGGAAAGTATTTCAAAGTTAGCATGCATACTACAGTTACTACATTCAAACAACAAATTATGCTAAGGTTAGCTATAAATGCTGTTGCTGCTATTTCCACATTATAGTATACTTGTGTATCTTTCAATCTTTATTTGTATATTCCTATACAAGTATACCTGTGATATGATGTAGTGGTTGACTAGGGGAAAAACAGACCTGATGGAAATAGCACAAGAAGTCAATAGATGTTTAATAGAAACTATATGACCACAATTTTTGCTGCTTGACAGCAGGAAACAGAATAGTTGATATATGGGGAAAAAAAACCCCCCGACATTATATTATAATATAGAATCTCCCCATGATACACAGAGTATCAGTGTGAAGAAGCCATAAATAACGAAAGCACAAAAAGGGTGCATGTGAAAGATGCAAAAGATGACTGTAAATTGACTGAAAAAATAATATTGTTATTAGTAATAAAAGTCTATGCCTGACTGAGGCAGCAGCAAGGACAATGAAGACAACTGCACTACTTAGTGGGCTGAGTAAGAGCTCAAGATCAAGTAAATCAATATAAGAACAAAGAAAAAAAAATGCCATTATCAGGATCTTAATATTTGGTAAAGAAACATAATGACCTAATAAAGCTAAAAAGAATTTGGAAGGATATCTCCAAAAGAACAGAGAAGAGTCTTAGGATAATTCTGTCAGATTCAAATCAGGTGGATGAGGAATCATTATTCAGATTTTGTGTTGCAGTTTAATGAGATGGCTTGGCCAAAGGATCAGAATGAGGAACAAAAGG
Organism: Sclerurus mexicanus; assembly: GCA_013396755.1. Lineage (NCBI taxonomy): Eukaryota > Metazoa > Chordata > Aves > Passeriformes > Furnariidae > Sclerurus > Sclerurus mexicanus. The sequence goes on along the minus strand of VWZF01001683.1, from coordinate 685 downwards.
CAGGATTTTGTGCTATGTGCCATCCTCCAGATAAAACAGATATCTTCATGAATTATGCATCTCTCTGAATACTAGTAGGGCTTCACATCTGTTTGCTGCCTATTTTTGTGAAGTCTTTCTTCATGTCTAGACTGCTTCATGCTGAAGATCACAGTGAAATTCAGGGGCAAGCATCTACTAATTAGGCACATATTAAGCATGAAAGCTTACACCTTATTGTGGAATTTATGCCTTCACTGAAAATTTTGCAGAGTTTTCATGAGAAACTTGTTAGCACACAGGCTTTCTGGACACATAAATACCCACTTGTCTCTGCAAATCTCTGAAAATGTGAACAAAAGACTGTGAAGGTTGTAAAAGAAAGATCTCCACTCTCACAGGCCCAAAGTGAGCTCAGACCTAAGCACACATTTATCTCCTCCTTCCTGACGCCTTGGTTTCTACAGAAAAAACTACCTGGGTTCATATTCTGGAACCCAGGTACAAGCACAGGAGCCATGCTTGTCCCAGCCAGGTTCCCAGTCATTCAAGCAAAGGGACAACGACCACCAGATTAGAGCTGCTTAGCCAAACTGGTCATTTAGACACTACTTGCAACAATTTTGGAAATTGGAAGTTTCTGCCCTAATGAATTTTGTGGTGACGTCTGTTGGCATTTTCAACTTTGCCACGTCCCTTAAAGGAA